>LTAE01001718.1:0-12220 GCA_001647135.1 Pontederia paniculata | reverse complement strand
TTTTTAATATATAATATACATATAACATAAAAATTAAAATTTATAAGATAAAATATCACAATTAGTCACATATTATGATATGATTTAATTGAAACATATTTAAAGAGATTGAAAATGAATAAAAAAGAGAAAATGATTAAATAAAGGAGTAATTATTTCATAAAACTGACCCTAATCCTTGTTAAGAAGAAGGTAATAAACTACTAATGACCAGCAATAAATAACTTCCTTGTAAAATAAATAAATATGCAACAGCTGTCAAAAACACTAATTAAGTGGTATGAGCTGTCCCACACGATCTCCTCAAAAAAAAAGCTGTCCCACATGAGCTGCCTCTTTGGGTTCCACTTCCCTTTTTAATATCATCCCACAGCCGTCTAACACCAATTTATTGGACGACGGACTCTACCATAAGAGGTGATGAAGCCACCCAACCTGCAACATCATCCCACGGCCGTCCCTACAAGCAGCAACAACTACTTTGGAGCAAAAGACCTACATGGGAAAGCTGTTTTCTCCCTCTCTTCGAACTCACAGCAAGATTTTCGTTTGGTTCTCCGTTCATCCTCGGACACTGGTGTTTCTCTAGTCTTCTCCAACGCCGGTGGAAGTCCACCGTTACTTGCCTGAGTTGTTGTTCTTTTTTTTTCTTTTGCTGAAAAAAATCTTGCGTACCCAAATAAGTACCCCAACGTACCCAACCACGTACCCACTTAAAAAACTAATATATTTATTATTAGTACGTACCCCAGATGTGGGTACGAGTACCCATGCGTACCCAAGGAGTACCCGTACCTGGTACGTACCGGGTACGGGTACGGGTACTCCCTTCCGACCAGCATACCCGTGCATCACTGCTCTTTCCCCAACAAATATATATGCATTCCGCTGGCACCATATTGCCCATAAGCAAATAATTGAAGTAGCTCTCTTGAAGCCAGATACATAAACACGATTCCCTGGCGCTGAATCATCACCACTGAATGCACGCCAAAAAATATTCTCAGAGTTCATATCCAGCATGACATTTTGAAGCATCCTGCATATTTCTTTTGTCAAATGAACAATCAACAAATAAATGCTTTGTGTCTTCATTGTTGTCATCAGAAAACACACAGGCTGTTTCAGCTTCCGGAGTCCATCTAGCTTTGTATGCTCTGTTAAGAAGTCTCTTTCACCACAATAATCATGCAAAAACACTGGTCTTATAAGGTACCTGAAGTCTTCAAATTAAACAGAAGTCTACCTTTAATACCTCCTCTATTGCAGGATCATCAGCCCCTAAAATCTTATAAACTCGGCTGACTTTTAGTTGCCCTGCTGACAAAATCCATCCATCTCACCTCAATGGATCAATCTTCAAGTTAGAGAAGGAGATTGATGTCACAAAAGATGAATATTGCAGTACTATCTAAATGGATGTGCAGAATTACGGGGACTGGGTTGGACTTGTTATCTTGGGAATCAAGGGTGGCGGTTTGTAGTGAAAGCTCATCTTTTGGAAGGGTGTGGAGGTATCATCTATGCTCATGCTTAACTGCTTCTTTTCAATTTCACTTGGAGCTGGTACTGATTTTCAATTTTGCGATGATGACCGGACAGAAGGAGGCCTACTATCCTTGGAGTTTCTGAGACTAGATGCTTTGGCTGCTGACCAGCATTCCTCAGCAGCTGAGTATTGGTATTGGGGCAGTGCAGATCAAGAGGGGACTCGGATGCCTGCTTTTAGTTCCCTGTTGTTAGATCAAAGAGTTTACGAATTAATGCTTTCTGCTAGATAAATCGAGAAGTTTTTTGGTGGACTAGAGAAGTTCTGATGGATGGATATGGTCTGCTGGTCTGTTTAGCATCTGTCATGTTTATTTTCTTCTTGGGACAAGTGACCAAAGTGTGGATGAGGATTTAGCAGCAGACTGTCGGATTATCTTGGCATAGCGGGATTGTGGAAGATGGGTGTAGGCAAAGAGACGATGGCAATGGAGCAGAGTGAATGACAAACAAACAATCCTAGAATCCACCGAGAACCTTGGAATCCGATTTGCGAATCATCTACTTCAAATTGATAAGGAAAATAATTATTCTAGAATATATAAGAGTTTTTCATAATACAATGAAAGCATCGTGAATGTACAAATTAAAAGAACATTGAGAATCTTAATAGAGTATTACATATAGAGTTTGATTCTAACTAAAAGACCTAAAGTAACAAACAAATCAACCTGGGATAAAAAAAGGAAAACTATATAACTAATAAGACTTGTAAACAATAAGATTGTGTTACATCAAGAGTCTCCTTCTTGAAAAGAGTTTGTCCTTGAATTTCGATTGTATGTACTGGTATAACTCGGCTGGATGCAGCGGCTGTCAATTTGACGAATGCAATGCAAAAGTAGGTTGGACATCTTTTTGTATCTTTTTTATGTCCAAAATCAAAGATAACTATAGGTCGAATCAACATGCTCCGACACCATTTGGTGCGGGATTGCGAAAAATTGGCGTAGGCAGGGAGATGATGGCAATGGAGAGGAGCAAACATCGAGCAAATGATTCCATAATCCAACAAGAACCTCAAATCCACCAACAATGTTGATTCATGAGTCATATGCTTCAAACTGATAAAGAAAATAGTTACATAGAATCCACCAGTCACTCTGCATTCCAATAGAGTTTTTCAAAATCTATCGAAGGCATCGTGAATCCACACGATAATAGAACATAAAGTTCAATTAGGGGAAAAATATTAATATCTTATTTTATTTATATCAATGAGACACCTATATAGAGTATTACAGATAGAGTTTGAGTGCAACTAAAAAAACCTAAAAAAACAAACAAGTCATCTTAAGATAAAAAAGAAAAGAAAAACAAGATAACACCTTCATCTCCCATAGAGGAAAATATTGTTCATATGGCTTCTTAGACGGAAGCACCTATCCATTAGATCTTATTGGACCAGGTGAGCTCGTGAGTCTTGTGTATTGTGTGTGGCTTATGCAGAGGATAAAGATCTCCTATTTTTTTATCATGGGATGACCAAAGGATTGGATTATGGATATGAGACCTCAGCTATGGTTTTGTAGATCCCTTTGTAGGAGGGGATGTAGCCATGGGGTTCCACACATGTTTCTTCTAGGAGCATAGCATCAATCATTTTATTATAGGCAATTTGGAAACAAAGAAAAGAATATGTCGTCTACAATGAGCTAGACTATTTAGAAAACATAGTATGTCTGGCGGGATGCTTTATTAGAGAATGGGAGACAGCTTGATAATACAATAGTGAAACACTTAAAAATACTTGTAAATGACTGTTTTCTAAAGTTTTAAAATATTGATAAAATGGATGGCCCATATTGTATCCCATCCTTCTTGCCCTAAAAAAAGAGAAAAAAAACTAATACAACACTTCATAGGTGCCAATTATCTCACTTCTTTCTTCAAAATTTACTCACTCTTCGATGAATATCATTTTATTATGAGTATTTGTTCACATATAAGCTAAGAATCTTTATGCTAAACATATTCCTAAACAGAAGACACATCAACTTGACTTGATTAATCTTTTATATAGCACATGTCCACCGTAATCAAATGGCCAGTTTAGACAGTAGTTATAAGAAACTGGACACATTTTGCTAATAACTGCTACAATTAGTAGGAATTTGTGCATGAACCCTACAAGCATCAACCAACCAAAAAAAAGCAAAGCTAATACATTATGGAATTTAACATTATTCCACTAGTTTCAAAACTGATATGTTCAAAAGTTGCATATCTCAATCCAATATATATCAACGCCTCACACATTTCACCCGATCGAGCATAATTCATCAGAAAATTCTCAATGAACAAATAGAGAAAGCATAAGCACTCACGTTGGCCTTTAACTGATTAATAATCTTCAACCTGATGGCGTCAATAGTCCCATCGTTCATTAGCGTTTCAAGAACATCCTCTGCCATTATTACCCGCGAACTCATCTCCGTTTCAGTAGAAAACAAAAACTCCGGCTCTACGATTCCTCTTTACAGTCCCCCCACCTGCAGAGGATAAGAATGACTAAATATCAACGAAACAAACCAAAATCCCCCTCTCCCCCTTTTCAAAATCTCTGTGAAGATTTCTTGTTTTCCACCACCAATTAAACCCTAAACGAATAAAGAAAACGTAGAACGAGACTTTAAATCTCAAATTTAGATGATATTAGAAAGATTAAACTGCAGTCCCGTGCATAGAGTTGTAGAATGCGGATGCATAACCTAAAAGCGAAAGAGGAGAGGAAAAACACCTAAATCGGTGGCCGGAAATCCAAGCGCCCGCTTCAAAGTGAAATCATGAGCTCAAAAATCCATTATTCCGGCGACGGAGTTTACCAGTCGAACCTCCGGCAAACACGTCGTCGGGGAGGGAGATGTGGTTCCAAATTGAGAGAGAGAGAGAAAGAGAGAGAGAGAGAGAGAGAGAGAGAATGAGCAGCGGCGCTTGGATCCAAATTATAATTACTTATTGTTTCATATGTTTATATATAAAAAATAATAAATAAATAATAGGAAAAGTTGTTAAAAAATAAATGTGTTGAGAGTGGGATTTGAACCCACGCCCTTTCGGACCAACATTTGTGTTCAGCTTGTCACTAGCTTTATAAGAATTTTTTAAAACATAAGTGTAATAAAAAATTTTATTGTGAATTGCAGGAGTTACTTTTTTATTTGAATATATGTGAACGAAAAATAATTATATTGAAATTAAAATTTTTGATATAAATATTTAGTTGAAATAAAATATTAGTAAACAATTAGTTATGTGATATTTTATTTAATTTATTTTCTGGGACAAAATGTTGTTGTCCCCTATTTAAATGAGGGACAACTTGAGGCTCATTGTATCAGCCATTGTATAAACAACTTGAGGCTGTAATAAAAAGTTACTAAACTATTTGCAACCGTGGATCTTTGATCCAACGGCTGATACAATGAGCTTCAAGCTCCCCCATTTAAATAGGACAACAACATTAAGCCCTATTTTCTGATATAAATGCACTTATCTATAATTAAATTTCCAGCACGATTTCCTCTGCAATAAATGTACTTACTTGTGTTTGCAATTGGAGTTGATATAGGAAACATGACGATGCAATTTTAGAAATTTTGGTGGTGGCTTAGATTGATTAATAATGAATATCATTTTGTTTCAGAAAAAAAAGAAACGCATCCCAGAAAACTTACATCTGAGATCAATCACCATGAAAAGCTCCTATTTTTGCAGTGTTATTATATGCAAACGTCTTTATTTCTTTATTTTTTCATGCAATCTTTGCATTGCTTGTACTTCATACAAACACTTTTCATTCATGTGGCAATAGTAAATTAATGTACACAGATGCAAGCCATACAATTTTGCTTCCAGTTTTCCATCATCAAGCAGAAGTTCAGAAATATGGAAACACAATTCCTTTCAGGTTTTCATCATCAAGCAAAAGTTGAGAACTATCATTAACAAGTTTGTTGCTGTCACGCTTTCATCAATCTCTCCATCGATAACCGCAGCTTGGATTGCAGCACACAAAAAACAGTGTCATACCTTCCTCCCCCCTGCTGGTTGCCTGCAAGAACAAGAGGACTTTCAGTTCAATGGAACTATTCCCTCATCTCAATGTCATCCAAAATTCTTGATTGACAGGATGAAGGAAATCCAAGCAGCCAGAAATTACACAAAACGTTGATCTATAACTTCTTGATCTAAAATAATGTTTGACAAGAGTGTTAAAAGGAAGGAGTAGGACATTCAACTCAGAACGGTATAAACTTTGAAGTTAGTAGATCTAGTAAATCTTAACGAGGATAGGAAAATTCGAGCAGCTAGAAGATTTATGCAAAATTATATAGTAGAGTACAGTCTGGTTGATCTAGGAATTAGCTTCCTTGTGTTTCTCTCTGTAATACATATATGAAACATGAGATGGATTAACCGAATTCTCACAATGAAAGAATATGCTTCAGATTATAACCTGAAAGAATACAGCTTCGGGATGATTGCAAAGAGCGCATTTAACAGTCTTTGTACGAGGAAGAGTTGGATCAGCCGCTACATCTTGCAGGACTTGTGTGAACTCACCAGCAGCGTGGTGTACAACATTTCTGTACACACAGTTGTTGTCGGCAACTTCCTTTTCCATAGGAGTGAAGGATGGTAAAAAGTTTTGCAATAAACTCGGAATGGAAATAAAAACAGTACAAGGTCAAGAATAAATGTGAAATTTTCATCAACAACAACGATGAATAAGAAAGCATGACTGATCATTTTAACTAAACAACACTAAATAATCAGTTGAGTTTACAGTCAAAATGAATTCACGACAACACCAAATCTATCACTGTCAAACGGCTAGGAAACTTACTGACTGGAGGTCTATGATGTCTATCATTTTTCTTCCTAGAAAAAGGGGCCAATTGTAATGGCATATGAACAGCTGTAACAGAATATTTAGGAATTAGAAACAAGTTTATTAGAAAAACCTAATTTCCTTTAGTTGTGGGACTCGGTCAAGATTAACTTTCATTAATCTCCTATTCAATCAAAGACAACAAGCTGCAATGATCATTTTAACATTCCCTGCCATTTGAATCATGTCAAGAGTAAAAAACTATACAAATTGCAAACAAAACAAATAATATATGTCTGAAGAATGCATTTGAAAATTTATCAATGCAGGTTTTTCATGCCAAGTTGAGATCTCACAGGGATATTAAACTCTTAAAGATTAGATATCAGAAAGTGACTTCAGCATCAATGTCGATGTGTTTCTACACAGACCTCGTTGACCGAATGGTGTCACTGTCTACATGCATTATTGTGAGGTAATAATCCTATAAGCACAGCAAGTATTTACGACTCGAGTCCAGAACATAAAACTTATATCAATAAAAGTTTATAGCCCTCTAAACATAATATAAGTGATAGAACATGTGAATAAAATTAGAAAAGCAAAAAAAAAAAAAAGGCAACTATTGAATTCTTAAATTTCCATTCATCACATGTGCAGATAAATAGGCACATGTGACAGCAAATGTTCAGCAAGAAGATTGTCAAAACCATATTCAACTGAACAAGCTTGCTGCAGCAAAAACTATGATGCAATAAATGTATTAAGAAATTAGCAAGTTCAATGACACAGAATTCAACTGCCAAGAAAATGATAAAATCAAATATTGACCAAGTTCAACAGTGAATCATTGTTAAGATATTAGTGCAAGGCAACAGAAAGATGAAAAACTTGAACAATTTCATATATTTTTTCTATTAAAGAAGAAACAAGCAATCAAAGAAGCAGACCTGGTGGTCACAGTTACGACAGGCATAAAGAAGAACCTTTTGATCATTGTCTTCCTTTGGGTACAATATATTGTTGCTGAAAATCCAAAGAGCGACAATAAGACTAGCAAGCAATCTTCAAATTATGGGATAAGGAGCTGCTTCAGCCTTCAAGTGTCTAGCACAAGAGATATGTCATGTTTACCATTCTCGGCAAAACTTCATGGTACTCATGACTGCAGCTTTAGCCTTCTACTCTGCGGCCAAACTGATGATCCCTTCCTCTAGTGACCTGCTCAGTGGTTTGATTGAAAGAAATGAAACTCCAAACTCCAGCCACAGGAAAAATATTTTGCACCCACTGAAATGGAATAAAGGGAAATCACCATTATCTCATAAAGAGCCACCAATATTTCTAGTAGTTTGTAAGACAATATGGAGAATCTTCCTAAGAAGATGCCAATTGTCTAGAGGGTGGGGCATGGTGCTTGGTCTAGCTGCAGAAGCTTATCACTTATCCTACTCTTTGGTCCATTCCACTACATCAAGTTGATCAGAATAATTCAAACCTTCCCCCCTCAAAGGAAAATAAAAAGGATTCAAACCTTGAAGTCTACTTGTCTGGGTACTGAAAAGAGCAGGTCAAGTAAAAAAATAGCTTATCATCAACAATAGGCCTGATAAGATACTGAAAAGAAAATAACTATGATTTGATTACTTGGCATCCAAGACCAAGCATTCAGGTAAGCCTATATAGCACACCACTTTCATCTACTGAGACAAAAAAAATACTGTAAAAAAAATTACAAACCCATAAATTCAGTGTAAAATATGTCAAATTCAACTTCCAATGTATGCTCTAATACAAGTGGATGACTACCAACTGTGTAGTCATCCTTTCCCCTTTGAAAAAAATAATGACTAAGATCATAAAAAGACAATCCATATAAAGCTCCAATTAATTGCAAGACTGATTTTAGTTTGAGGAAGGTTCTCATAAGATGGATTTTTCGACTTTCAATTAGCATTTGATATATCGAATTGAATATACTATGTGGGGCTTTAAAGAGTATTTTGTTGCAATTGGGCAAATGATAGGCTTCAACTGAATGTAGAAAGTACTACTGATCAACCACGCTTTAAAATCATCAATTACAAACTATTGAAAATACATTAAGAAAAGATATCAATACAACTAAAAAGCACAGCAGGATTCAATGAAGGAAAACAGTGTCCTGCATACAACAAGGTTGCATTATGCCCAGACACATCAAGAATGAAAGAGATTTTAACAGATAAAAATATTTGTAGATCTTCAAAAGACACTAGCATGAAAAACCTTCAACAGCGAAATTAACTCAGATACTGTAGTATCATCTCACAAGAGGAAATGCCTAGGCCAAATCATATGACAACAACGACAAATCCTACTCGTTCACAATTTTTTGGATAGGAAACACAAATTCCTTCCAACTGAACCTAATGCCTACGGTTGTGCCTTTTGTTGTTCTTCCTCCTGGGCTTCTCATCAGAATCACTGTCCGACGCTGACTCAGAATCAGAAGAATCAGACGTTGAGCTATACCTTCTGTGTCTCCTTTTCTTCTGTTTCTTTCTCCTCCTCCTATGTTCTTCAGAATCAGATGAACTGTAGCTGGAACTAGACTCAGCAGAAGAATATTCAGAACCAGATGCAGATGAATCAGAATCTGTTTCAAAAAGTGACGCCTCACTGTCTTCGTTCTCCGACTCTGCGCTCGTGTGATGCTTTCTTTTGCTCTTTGCACGACTTCTTTCACCTTTTGCTTTCTTTGGGCTCTTATCATCGATCACTTGCTTCTCAACATCAGGATTGCCTTCAAATGAAACTGCCAAAGGCTTCAACTTTGGGTTCTTAAGCTGTTGCGTCCTTGAAGGTCGGGACATGTAGACACATTCATTCTTGCACTCATAAGTCCAATGTCCAGGTTGTAAGCACTTTTGGCACTGAGCTGCACCATAAATCGAGGAAATTGAGGTCTTTAGATCCTTCCTCTCGCCCAGTTTCACAGCCTTTTCCGTACTCATCAGATACATTTGGCGTTTTGCTTCCTTCCTCTCTTGCCATCGACTTGGCCCTTCCTCCTTCTGCCCATAGGCATTCACATTGCGTGCCGCAGCAGCAGCTGCCCTCTCAGCTTGAGCACGGCTGAGACCCTTAGCAGCAGACAGTGCTGCTGCCTTGATTCGCTCGGCTGCAGCCTGTGCCTTTTCTTCCTTCTTGCTCGACATAACTTTTTTTTCCTGTTGGGTATCACAAACGACCACAAGTTCCAGTGTCCTGCCAAGGAAACCTATTTGTCAGGAAAAAAATCACATTTTTTACAATCTTTGTAACCCTAACTAACTAAACTTGTCAATCGACATCATCAACCTGAAATATCTAAATTTCAAGTCTCTTCTTCTTTTTTGCGAGAGAGAAAACCATTTAAACATCAAGGCCGAAGACTTCCAGACGAGCCACATGATAATTTTACAAAAGAAACGCATAATGGAAATTTAAAATCTCATAAAAAGAAGGCATCCCAAATTTGGAAGAAGCTGAAATGTGAACGAGCTGCAAGGTCCTGAACATGAATCTAATAGTCAGCCAAATACTCCTAGTTGCTCCACCCAACGCAATAAGTAGAGAAGAATCCACAAAAATAACTATTTAAAAAAATGCTCAGAAACTGTTCCCAACTACGTCCTCACAAAAAGGAAATGGGAAAAACATCTCAGAAATCGCGAGCCATCAAACATTTCAGAAATCGAAGGAAAGTCGCAAACTTTGGGTCGCAAAAACATCATTTGATGAATATTAGAAACGATCCGCGTGAAATCGACCGAGTAAACCTCGACGCCCAATCGCCAGTCTCGAAGCTCGCAGGAATCGACGAGACGGCAAATCCCGGAGAACACGCGCCCGAAGAGATTGAGAAGGAACAATCCAAGATGAAAGGTTTTGGGGGAGGAGGAGGAGGAGGAGGAGATCGAAGAGTACCTTGCGGACTACGGAGAACAGCGCCGGAAGACGCTGCTGCTGCTGTCGCCTCTTCGTTCGTAGTGACCTTCGAAACCCTCCCTCGCTTTCGTAGTAGACTGTGGATGCTGTCGGATTCGGATCTCGGCCAGTTTTGGTTTCGGATCTCCTTTTTATTTCAGAAGAAAATTGTCATTATCCATAAAAAAACAAAATAGAGCAAAATATTGACAATTCTTAATTTCTATTGTTTTAAATTCAGACCCATCTGCCCGAATTGGTAATCGATCAAAATGGACCAAATAAATCGATTTTTTTATTAAATAACATTTTTGTATTTAATGTATAGTATTATTTCCATTTTTTTCCTCGAGCTATCGAAAAATTTCAAACACTCTTCAACTATTACAGCTCCAAAATGACCTCAAATCTATAACAATTGAATCGAACAGAAATAAGTCTTAACAACAATTTCATTCAACAAATTAATATTGAATTTATTTAAATTATTTTAATTTATTAAATTATTATTTTATCTTTTGAAAAAAATTTCTCTCTACTCTCTCTTCGGTCTCTCTCTCCCTCGATAACTCGCCTCGATAACTCGTTTGCACGATCTATCTCTATCTCTCCTCTCTCTCGTTCTCTTCGCTCTTCCTTCAGTCTCTATCTCCCTCGGCAACTCGCCTACGCGCGTGCATGCGAGCAAGACCTTGCATGCGTGCGCGGTAGCGCTGGCGAACGTGGAGTGAGAGCGAGATAGAGAAAAAAGGCAAGAGAGAAAAAGAGGAGAGAGAACAAATATTTTTTAAAAAAGGATAAATAGTAGTTTAATAAATTAAAATAATGTGTAAAAATAATAAAATCAGATTGATGGATGAAATTGGGCAATCCAAAAAAGTTTAAACTTACATCCGTCCAATTTTATAATTTAGGGACAGATCTAAAATTTTGTGATAGTTCGAGTGGGGTAAATGAAAATAACCATAATGTATATACATTGCAAAGTATATATGCATTTAGTGCATAATCTCGATGCTTATTCAATTATAATATGATTTTAATAATATGTTTTGCTATGTATTATTTTATTAGTAATTGTAATAGTAGCATACGTAGTTTAAACTTTAAGGTTTATAATCCACTGAGATTTTAGGAGTACATTAGGATATGGGATTGCATTATAACATGATTCTTATTCTGAACAAAGACGGAGGGAAGGGGGTTCAAGGGAGTGCACCGCACCCCTGAACATATAAAATTAATCTAGTAGCATTATTGATCACATGTAAAAGGTTGCACATTTGGTTAGCAATGCGCATGGTGAAGAGTTGGCCCCTTGTCTGAATTTTTCAACTTGCAATTTTTTATTTTTTTTCTATGCCACCAGTCCATTAGCCCATCTTAAAACCCAAATTTTATGTCTCACCAATCCATAACAAATTATATTAGTCTTAAAGTCCAAATAATAAATTAAATTAGTGTTGAAATTCAAATAAAATCAATATGGGAATGTAATCATTTTATTAACTTCACCGTAATATTTTTCTCCATAATTATTTTTCATTATACTTATTCTTTTTTATTTCAAATCAATTTTTTGCATGTTAATCATGATTGATTTTATATGTATTTGTTTTTCAAAAATAATATATTGAAATTTTATCTAGAATTTTATTGTCATATTATTTTTCTTAGATCAAATTAGATATGTTTAATTACTTACTCTTTGTAGATTTTTTCTTAATTATTTTATAATTTTCTCAAATGAAGTTTAATGTTAATATTTTTTTACAATTAAGTATGGGAATAGAGAAATATTTCAAAAAAAATCACCCCAATCACAAAATATAATTCATGACGAAAAAAGTAGAATACAAAATTATTAGAATAAATATCATAATTATT
>LTAE01001717.1:29802-51459 GCA_001647135.1 Pontederia paniculata | reverse complement strand
ATTATTAATTAAAATAATATTTTTCATTAATTATTATTTTATTTGAAGGTTATTAATTACTTGATAATGAAATTGTGAATTTTTTATTTAAGTTTATAGGTTTCAATTTAATAATATAAAATTTTAAATTCAGTAATATTTATAAAGGATATTTTGATAAATTGATGTATATTACTTAGTAACTTTTTTTATAAGTAAACATGGTAATATGAATTGTCACTTAAATTATTTATATATAGTAAATATAGTAATGCATATTACTGATAATTTAACAAGTGATAATTTTTCTGTTAGGCAATGTGGATTACTCGGTAATGTTGAAAGATAATATAGTAAACGCCTCCTTATTTTAACTCAATTTTTTTTGCCCAGAGCATTTGGGCTACTAGTTTGGATTAATATGTGTCGCTTCGAGTCGAATTAGATATCTCACTATGATGTATGATACTTCTAATAATTTTTTTTTATATGCAGAGAACTCAAAATTTTTTATATGATCTCCTTGAACTATTTCACGCCAACCATAGTTAGTATCTTAAATTTCATTTTTTTATGAAAGAAAAAGTTATAAGTAGGGCTGAGCAAAATTGAGTCCGGGATCGGGTCACCCTTGACCTAGTCCCGACCCGATTTTGGCCGAGTCTCAAGAAGTGAGATTTGGACCCGAACCCGATCTCGTTCAGATCCAAGATCAGATCGACCCGATTTTATTATTTTTTATTATATAAAAGTAAAATTAAAATTTATTATATTTATTAATATTAATTATTAATAACTATAAATTATTTTTTATTATGCATTAGTAATAAAATTAGTTTATATGTTAAATATTTTGAAAAAAGTTATAATATAATATATAAATATTACATATATATTATAATATATTTATATATTATGATATAAAAGAACTGGGTCAGAAATAAATTCGAGTTTCTTAAATTCAGATCCGTCGACTCGGATTGGATCAGATTTTTGAGTCATCGAACCTGATCCAAACTCGGTTATATTTCAAAGTGAGAATATTCTAAAAAATTCGAATAGGATCAAATCGAGTCAATCCGGATCATGCTCAATCCTAATTATAAGAATATCGACTTGAAACTAGAAGAAATGGCCAACTAAACAAGGAATTGGCCCATTTTATTCTTGGGTTCAATTTCTAGGCAATTTTCGATATAATCTGACTACCCATTTCATCAATGGACCGGGCCTACGCCTAGATCTCTATTATCGAGTAAGACAAAAAGTAAAAGCTTCGCGGTGACGTAACACAATGATATTTCTTCAAGTAACTTCAACTCCGTGCACATTACGATGAAAGACTATTTTATTGAAAAATATTTATTATATAGTTTCCAAATGGCAAGAAAAACAATCTTAGCATACGAAGTTTTTTGTAAGACACTATAATATCTAAAAAAGAACTTTGAAATATAACTTCCTTTTTTAAATTTTATTATTTTTTCTCGAAAAAAAAGTACCAAGAACAATCAATTTTATCTTAATTGAAACTAAAAAAAACTAACAAAATTATGTCATGCAAAAAAGAAAACTTTTATCAAGATAACGGAAAATGGCATTTGTACCCTCGAACCTTAAAGCGACAAAAAGGAAAATAAAAACACATATGTCGCCGCATCGTCTCCATAATTTTCCCTTTTGCCTCTCACATCAACATATAAAAATGAAAAAAAAGAAATAATTCGTCTCATTTATCTCTCCTCCGCTCTCTCGGCTCCCTAATTTTTTGAAACCAAAAGCGGCCCGAAATTAAAATAAAGGTAACAGCGCCAGCAGCGGCGGCAACATTTCGAAGGCGATGCGGCTTCAACGGTGCTCCGCCGGAGACCATCGTCGGAACCCTAGACGCGGTTCCATGTCCCCCCGAAGTGCTCGCCGGACCTCTGCGCCCCTCCGCCCGTAAAGCCCTCCCATCAAAGCATGTTTTCCTCGAGATGCAGCTCGGCGATCGCCCACTAACCCTAGAGCCCTCCTCCTTCCTTCCGCCGTCACCGGAGGACGGTGCCTCCTCTCCCGGAGGCCGCGACCTTACCGCTCTCCTCTCCGACGAGCTCCTCCTCCGCGTCCTCTCGGCCGTCCCCGACCCCATCCGCCTTCCGTCCTCCCTCGTCTGCAAACGATGGCTCCGTCTCGTCGGCCGCCTCCGCCGTTCCCTCACTCTGCTCCACTGGCCATTCCTGCTCCGCCGCCTCCCTCTCCGCTTCCCCGAAATCACTGACCTCGACCTCGTCCCTGCCTCCTTCGCCTTCTCTCATGGGGCCTCCTCCGCCATCCTTCTGACCCGCGGCCCCGTCTCGGTCGCGCTTGACCCTGACGCCGACCCTCCCATCGGCGACTGCCCATTCCTCGACCCAGATGTCGCCGACCGTGGCCTCGAGGCCGTCGCCCGCGGCTGCCCCAGCCTCCGCCGGCTTTCCCTCGTTGCCGCCGCCGTATCCGACTCGGACCTTATTGATGTCGCCGCCGGTTGCGGGACCCTTCTCGAGCTTGAGCTCCATGCCTGCTCCGACCATTCCCTCCGCCCCATATCCGCCTTCTGCAACCTGCAGATCTTGCGGCTAGTGGGTTCTGTACATGGTCTCTACTATGGGCCTGGAATCACTGACATTGGCCTCACTATTGTGGCGCACGGATGCAAGCGGTTGGTGAAGCTGGAACTTGCTGGGTGCGAGGGCAGCTACGATGGGATCTCGGCCATTGGTAGGTGCTGCCTCATGCTGGAAGAGTTGACAATAACAGACCACCGAATGGACGCCGGCTGGATGGCGGCGCTCTCCTTCTGTGGAAACCTCAAGACTCTGAGGTTACAGAGCTGCAAGAGGATAGACACTGATCCTGGGCCTCCAGAGCATCTTGGGTCATGTCCTGCAATCGAAAGTATACAGTTACAGCGGTGCCAGCTGCGGGATAAGCGAAGTTTGGGTGCGCTGTTTATGGTGTGTGAGGTAGTTAGGGATGTTCGTTTTGAGAATTGCTGGGGTCTTGACGATGAAATGTTCAGTGTTGTTAGCATTTGCAGGTAAATTTTTTCTCTTGCCAAATCTGTGTTTCTTCCCCGTTAATGTTTGTTACTGATGATAGCAATTTTGCTTCCATTTCCTGTAAACTTATTAACTTGGGAGCATATAAGCACTGCAATGTGAGTTTTCAGAAAGCAAATTGGATCTTATCCTGGAAAATCATTCCTATTTATCTGCTGGCCCATAGAGTACTTTTATTCATGCTTCTTTTAATGCATATTAAAATTTCTTATATTACTCATGATAGCTGATATTTATCCGATAAAGTGTCTAACTGGGCTATTTCTCGGTCAAAATCAGGAAGCATTTCTGTTTCTGGTTGAATAGCTAACCTTGTTTACTTCAATAAGCTAATGCCATTAATTGTTTGCGATGTGTTAAATTAATGAATTTCCTTTTACTTTTGTAGCAGACTATTTCTTTTAGTGCGAGCATTTTATGCTCATTACTTAATGTATATGGATAAGTTGTAGACAGTGTTCACTTTTGTTTCTATATGTTTTGGTACAACACTCTACCTAGGTATCCTATGCCTATATTATATTAAACTCAGAATGCCCATAGCATCTTTTATCGGCCCCTGTTCATTCAGAGCCAGTACTCTACTCAATATTACAAATATGCTTGTCGTGTCATGCTATTTTTATGTTTGAAAAATTCATATATCGTGGTTTTTGCAATCACTGCCCTAGTTGCTGAATTCATGTCAATTGCAATATTTCGATGAAGCTTATTAGAGACGAAGGAACGGACTAGGATGATGGCCTATACTCTGAATGATTCTCTGGTCTTTGACTCTTTTCTTTCATCTGTAATTCCTTCTTTTTTTTTTTGAGACCATTCCATCTGTAGTTCTTGTCTCCATATTTTGTCATGTTTGTTGTCTTTTAGAGTCTGAACACATTTTTAGTTGTCCAGGTATTTTCACCTGCATGAATAATTCTAAGATCTTAGATTTTGTTCCACTGAATCCAGAAGTAATTGAATCCATGCGGTGAAAATAAATGGATTAAAATCTTTCTCTAGACGTAGTGAGCTTTGACATTGTGAAACTTAGCTGGTTTAGTGTTGACAATGAATCCTGTTGGCCTATATGAACCATGTTTCCATTAATTGAAAACGTGCTTGTTGAATTAGCTTAGTCACTTGTGTTTTCATATGGCTCCCTAAAAGGAAAGGTATTTCATATGCTTTAGTTGGTGTACTTGCTCTACTGTGAGATCAAAATTTGTCGAGATTGAGGACCATTATATGTGGAGGTTTATACTATCCTTTTGTTACTACTAAAAAAGAGCTTGAGATATTACAATTGAGTTAAAAAATGGTTTGATATGTTGCCAACTTAATTTTGGTGGTTACTAAATTCTCTTGTACCTTTGATTTACATTTCCTTGAATTTAATTCCCTGTTTCTATATTTTGGCTGTGCTTAAGTGTATCACTATGCACTCTGTGTTGCTTTAGATTTAACCTAACTCAATCTGTCTTTGGTGTTGTTACCTGTAAGAAAAAGTTTGCCCATTTCTCTTTCCATCTTACTATGGACGAGTTCATAGTTTGTATTTTTTTTGTTACATTTCATGTGCATGGCTAGTGACTCATAAAAAAATGTGTACAGCTAGTTACCATATGAGAAAAAAGGACTAAGGTTGTGTTCAATTTTGAATAAATTCCAGAGGAACAGAATGATATGAAAAGTTATTCATTTTCAAGTGTTTGATAGGTGATTCAACATATATAAAGGAAATGATCCTGATAATATCGAAGAAAGAAATTTTGAGAGGGGAGAATGAATTCTCATTTGAAAAAGGGGCAGTTCATTTTCTCAAGCTTTAGCTTTGTTTCTTTGGATGCAAAATTGGATTCAGAAAGTACTAGCATCTGGCCAGTTCGAGATGGAGAGTGCAATTATTTAAACTTTGCACAACAATATCGATTCTGTGATTCAATCATGTGACATTATCAAAGGATTCAACCAATTATCAGTATTGTTTTTCTGTCAATAGGAAATTGTTTTCTTGTTGGCTACTTTTGGATTACCAAACAACAAAAAGCGATGAATTCATTTTTAGAACACTTTCATCAAGATAAACACAAAACTTAAGTTTCATTTTGGTCCAAGTTTTGTTTACATTTCATGTTTGACGCCACTCGTGTGTTTTGATTGATTACATTTCATGTTGGACTGAGTTTCATATATATGACTAGTCTGGTGTTTGGTTTGCCCTAAAATGCTACAAAATGCTGCTTTGATTAGCATTTTTGGTAAACTACTGCTTTGCTAAACACAAGCCAAAACATGTCTCTTTGCATAGAGTCAGTTTTACATAGTTTTTATGTGCAGAAAAGGATAGCTTTTTTATCGCTTTCGGGTGTAATATTATTCCTGTAGATTCTATTAGAAGCTTATGTGGAGAAAAGGAATGTTTTTTTATTGTTTTCGGGTG
Organism: Pontederia paniculata; assembly: GCA_001647135.1. Taxonomy (NCBI): domain Eukaryota; kingdom Viridiplantae; phylum Streptophyta; class Magnoliopsida; order Commelinales; family Pontederiaceae; genus Pontederia; species Pontederia paniculata. The sequence continues at coordinate 45,972 of LTAE01001717.1, read as the reverse complement.
TAACATTATTTCTGTAGATTCTGTTAGAAGCATGTTATGTAATTATTTCATACCTGATTCTTTTCATGATGAAAGCCACTTACTAATGGTGCATCATTTCTTATTTTTTTACTATTTTGTGTTTTAACATCTTTTTTGTTTCTCTTGGTTAATATTACGAGAATTTCATGCAATCGGAGTTCTGGATAATTTATATGGTCCATGAACACTGTATCATCCACAAGATAATTGATTTTTAAAAGACATGGCAAGTTATAACTGGTTTCATAATTGATTTTGTATGTTTTGGGCTTCACTTCATTCCTTTTTTTCTTTATGGTGATTGAATCATTTCATGGTTCTATACTTATACTGGCTGAATATTTGCTCAATGTTTTCTACTCCTTTTCTCTACATTATGCAGGAGGGTGAAATATTTGTCACTAGAAGGATGCTCGCTGTTAAGAACTGAAGGTCTCGAGTCAGTAATCTTATCTTGGCTGGATTTGCAAAGTCTCATTGTTGTCTCGTGCAATAACATTAAGGATGATGAGGTTTCTCCTTCCCTATCAAACCTATTCACGGCTCTCAAGGATTTGAAGTGGCGGCCGGACTCCAAATCTGTACTTGCTATGAGCCTTGAAGGGACAGGCATGGGGAGAAAGGGTGGGAGATTTTTCAAAAGGGTATGAAACTTGTGGTTTGGACATTTGTAGTTTTCCTTGGCTCCTTTAACAAATCAAATTGAACTGTCAACTTCATTTTCTTTTTGCAGCGTATATTGCGTGGTCAGCAGCGACACAAGGAGAAATTGGACGAGGACACATGAGTTCTGACGGTTTTGTGATACTTGGCCACCAGCTAAAACTAGTGCGATGCCTTGACATATCGGTTTTCTGCGCTAGTCAATAACTCCCTGCAAATTTTGCCATAAGTGCTTTTGAATTGGTTACACTATTCTTTGATGAGTTGCATTTAAACTGCAACTTATCTCCAGCAAGCAGAGTGTAACCATTTTATAAATTCTGTCGATCTTTTTTATACCTTCCTTAATACTGTACCTATTGCAGTGATCAGAGACAGATGTACTTTAGATGTAGCTCCTGAGTTGTCATCTTTGCAGGTGAAGAACTTTGTTGAACATGTAACCAAAAAAGGGGCTCTATGAGAAAAAAAATGTTCATTCTGTAAGTGAGAAGGAAACAAGTGAACTATTTTCACAGGCATCAGACCCATTTTACTGGTCATTTTGTGAACCAAGTCTGCAAGTCTTACATTATTTAAAGTTGTATCAGATCGCCACTGGAGCATTAGTTTTGCAGCTTCTTCTTCATTTGTCCGTTGATGCATTAATTTTGATGCAGACACAGCAAGGGAACAATATGTCCAATTTGTTCTTTTTATTCCTCTTAGATAATGATGTTAACCAATTAACTTATTGTACTTTTGATCTTTTATGCGACTTGAAGGAATCTAAAGTTATACTTGTCCTTTGTTTATTACTAGTTACATATGCTAACTAACCAGAAACCACTTCAGTTTGTTTATTACATATGCTAAATAATCTAAAGTTTATTTATTAGAATAAAAATTTAAACTATTTTTGTTTGTTTTTGAACTCTAAACTATTTTCATATTTGTCTTTGGATTAATTGTTTTGTGAAGTCAATATAAAAATAGATTAATCTTGAAATTAGTGAATACGCAAAATGTGTATTATGCCGAGCAAATGAGACTAGTTGATGAAGATTTACTTAGGTAATAATTGTAGATATTAGTAAGTATAGACAAGGATAAAGGAATATATTCTATTTTTTTCTTCTCACTTTTCTCTAGTTGTAATTCGAGATATCCTTAATTATATCAATGAATTTGTGTTGCAACATAAGAGAGTAAAAACGTGGACTGCTGTCTTCCATGAAATTCTTACTTTAAAAGTTTTAAAAATTTAAAATTAACTGAATTACCAATTCTCTAGAGATTCCAATGAATGAAAAGGATGGCACTTTATGCCCATGTTTATACGGTGTGCACTTTAGACATATTAACAAGTGCTCACTATGTGAACTCATAATATGACACTTTTTTTTTAATTGTCCTAACACTTTCTATTACATTCAATTCTAAAATATGGAATTACGTGTTCCTATGTTCTGATTGATTATGTTTTTGCGATAAATATGAATCGCATGGTTCCATATTTGATGCGAGCCTTTTCTTGCGATAGTTTTTTTTTCTTTTTTTTCTTTTTTTTTTAAATTTTGCTTTCTCACTGTCTCTCCTATTTTTTTCTTTTCCTTTTAATTTATATTTCATCTTTATTTTTAATTTAATTTATTTTCTCTCTCCTTAACTTTAGATTTTTTCTTTATCTTTTAATTTATATTTCATCAATGATTAATTTAATTATTAACATTTAATTTTAAATGTTAAAATTTTATTTTTATGCTTATTTAATAATATAATTATGAAATAGTTTTATTTAAGTTTAAGAAAATGTTTAATAATAGTATATATAAAATCATTGTTTTTATTTATTAAGATTTTTAAAAATAACTTTTTCATGTTAACAACTATTTTTATAATTTTTATTTATATGTAATTTATATATTTTTTAAAATAATTTATCTTTTTGGCTTTGATACAGTTCATCCAATTATTTATAAAATTCAACATTATTATTTCATTCAAATACTTTATTTTTTTAAAAAAATATATTTTTTATTTTTTTTTATAATTTTATATTTTTAGTTTATCTAAATATAATTAAAACTAATATATCAAATATGAAAAAAAAATTCTTGTTTCAAAAATTAAAGTGTTGGACATGGAGGTGTAGTGCAGGGACATAGCCAGAGAATCAAATCTCCCAAACTTTTTTTTGTGTTAAGTTAAATTAATTGAAAAATTGAAATAGAAAACTAAATTTATACATATTTGTTTATCTTGACCCCTCACTTATTTCCTCTAGCTCTGTCACTGGTGTGGTGTATACATTATCCGATATTTTGAACTATTAAATTTTAAATCAATAATATATAAATAAAATCAATAGTTGGAATTTTATAATTTGCATAAAATTAAATTTGGAATATCAAGATCCAAAAACTATAAAATCCGTAGTCTCGATCCTTCTTTCGACCAGCTAACACTACACCTACCGACAATAATTGTAAAAAACGTTTACATCTCAAAATTTCTCAAAAGACAAATATAATTGATTTTTAATATTCTATATTTCTACTATTACCAGGAAAAAAAGAAAAAAAATCTGATTCAGACAATTAATTGGACCAGTGGTAAATTTTATTTTATTTTTATTACATATACATAAATATTTTTTTGCAACATACGTAAAAATATTTAAGGACATATCTGCAAACTACTATTTTACCAAACCGTTTTATTTTCTCGGTAATATATGTGTCTTTATACGAACGCTTTGTGCTCTTCCGCGTCCGTGAACCCGCGGCGACGACGACCACGAGGTGGATTNAAGAAAAAAAATCTGATTCAGACAATTAATTGGACCAGTGGTAAATTTTATTTTATTTTTATTACATATACATAAATATTTTTTTGCAACATACGTAAAAATATTTAAGGACATATCTGCAAACTACTATTTTACCAAACCGTTTTATTTTCTCGGTAATATATGTGTCTTTATACGAACGCTTTGTGCTCTTCCGCGTCCGTGAACCCGCGGCGACGACGACCACGAGGTGGATTTTACCGTCTTTTGAAACCGGCGTCTCCTCCCTCCGTGGGCGATGACGGAATCCGCCGAGGGGGCATCGAGCAGCGCCGCGGCGCCGGCGCCGGCGGGCGGCGCGGTCGCCCCGAAGAAGGGGAAGGTGCTGTCCACCTCCCTCTCCCTTCCCGCTCCTCGCAACAGCGAGCAATCCGAAGACAAGAGGAACAGCGCCACCGTCGACAACGACGATGCCGCCGCCCCTTCCCTCCACCCCGCCCGTCTGCCCTCCCGGAACGCCTCGTCCAAGTACGATTTCGTCAAGGTGGTGATTGAATTGATCCCCTCCCCCCCATTGAATTGTCGATTCGATTTTGTTTGGGTTTCCTTGGCGTTTCGTTAATCTGCGCGCGCGATTTTGGCAATTAGGTTAAAGTGTGGCTTGGTGATAATGCCGATCATTATTATGTGCTTTCGAGGTTTCTTCTCAGCAGGATGTTGACGGTGACAAAGGTAATTGTACCCTTTCTGGACGGGAATTGGAGGTTTAGATTCATTGTGAAAAGCTACATTTAGGTTTCTGGAATAGGGTAAATAGAGATGATGAGAAACGAGTTTTGCAATGCGTGTGTCAACTTGGTTTAAGTGTTTGTTATAAAATTTTAGCTATCTTTCTTCTTACTGATTTCAGATTCCTAATCATGTTGCCATCAAGATTGCTCTTGAGCTAAAGAAGTTGCTTGTAGACAACAGTCTTCTAGATGTGTAAGTTATTTTGATCCGTAATTTTATTTTTCTATTTTTAAACTTTCAATTATAATTCATCCATTTGCAATGTAAGACTGTACTGAATTTACCTGTTGCTTGAAGCTCCTGGGTATAACGCCATATTTGCTTCATGCATGCCAGCATTCCTATAATTGCATCTTGTTACTATGATATAGAGATGTAGTAACTATGTTGTGTTCTTTGTATCATGGGAGATAGTCTTGTAGAAATATAAATTCTTTTTATCTGTGATGAATTTACATTCACATAGTGGCACCAAAGAACAAGAAAAGAGTGTTTTTGCGTGTGAAGCACTGTCGTTACCTACTACAATGGAGATGAGAATCTAACATAGTTTTTAAGTTTGCTTTCTATAATGTAAAATATTAACACAATTAGTTGTAACACAAACACATGCAAAATGACAAACTATATGAAATGCATAGTCACGTTATATATTATGTCTTTCTAAAAGAATCAGTTCCACTTTAGATGGCATATCACACAAAATTTAGACAGTTCCACTTTAGATGGCATATCATATTTTCTTTAACCATTTCCATTTCATGAATGAAGCACTGGAAGGCCTACTAGAATGGAGATGAGAGTCTAGCATATTGTAAAACTTTGTTTTCTGTACTCTCAAGTCTCAAATATCTTTTAAAATTAAAAGAATGACTATCTAGGTGATAGTGATTGTGCTCCATTAGTGTGAAATTAAATTGTCCTTCCACGTGTAAAAGAAGCTGTAATGCCACACTACATGATATAGTGCACTTGATCAAAACCATGACCTAACTTATAAGATGAGTTGGTACGTGCAATTTTGGATTGATCTTATGGTTTAAAATGATACATAAAGAGAGATATTATGATCATCCGATTAAGTTTGTTCATGACTACCGAATTAATCAGACAATCACGATCAAACTTTGCATTTTAGTCATAAAGCATGCTAGTACATAATTGTCAGAATAATCCAACAGGCAGAGAGTGAACTGCAAGATTGGTTATCGGTTGAATTATGAATGCAATTACTATATTGCATCCAAGGGTTCCTATGTGTGTTACATATGCATTAGAGTATACATGTATCATATGTACTACATAGGTTCATTTAATGTGCTTTTAAAAAGAACATTTTTTTAACTAACGGGGATTGGGGTAGAATGGTAAACGACTCCTTACTTATGCAGGTCTCAAGTTTGAGTTCTGGCGTACGCACAAATGGTCATAGTCGGGCGAAGCCTCGGAAATTGCGGTGACAACAAAAGAAAACATTTTTTATAAGCTCTAAAAGAATGAGTTTTAGTGGTAGATGTCTTAGTACACATTTTTATCATAGGAACAAACAAAACCATCTAGTCTAGCAATTTCCTTCACAGATCATATACCTTCCAAATAATTGGTCTTGAAGAATGGATAAACACATGCCAGCATCGATTGTCTTCAACCATAGCAATCTGAAACCAGAATCAAAGTAGAGTAGAGCAAAAGGGGTTTGAGGTGGAAGGAGCTTGGGGCGTTTTTTTTTTCATTAAACTTAAACTATTACAACCACCCTTTCTAATAATAAATCAGTCTCCAGGAACTGATACATAAAGCCAGACCGCCACAATAGCCGATACAATGCTACCGTGTCAAAAAGATTGCAGTCTTGACACACTCAAAAAAGAAAAACAAAAAACAGTGTCGTGGAGACAACCTTCCTGCTCAAGCCTGGGACAGGCTGTATAGTATATGCATATGCCCCTCCCTCTTCCTCAGTAGGGAACACTTAATGCATGTGATTTGTCCTTTTATGGCACAACAGGCTAATACAAGGTTTATCAGGGGCATAAATACTTGTATTTTCTGAATTAGAATATATGGATTTTGAATGGATTTCTGTTCCCATTCTGCATCACATGAGTATATTATCATTTGTCAATATCAATAGTGAAATTACTTTTGCTTTCAGAACTGGTTTTCTACTTGATATCCTACTTGTCAAGTACTAATTTTGGGCTTTAATGTTATTGTGCACATCTTTATTTATCCTTTAGTTGTTTTGCAGTTCACAGATCGATTTAGAAGCTAATCTTTTCAAGGTATGTTACCACCTCCCTTTCAGTTATCGACAGAATAAGAAAATTATTGTGTCCCATTTCCACGACAATATCTTTTTGAGAGGGCATTTCCTCAACAATTTGCTGGCAATGGCGCAATATATGCAAAAATTTAGAATTTCTATCATCTGGATCAATAATTTTGTTTATGATTGTATAGTCCCTTTAAGATTCATTTGTTGTTTTCTTTTTTCCACTAAACTATTGCAAAGTCTTAGTTTGATTCTGTTCTCTGTAACATCCTTTTCTTCATTTTGATTCTAGTCAATCAGGTAACAATAATAACCACTTGAGTGCTTAAACTTAATGACTGTAACCTCTGTGTTGTATGTGTAGCTGATGGAGAGAAGGGGTTACGGAGAGGAGTATATAAGTCGATATAAGATGATGACCAGGTAAATGAGTCCTTTAACCACTAAATGTCATGCATTTCTTGTGAATTGCTTACGCTTAAAAAATGGGACATTTCCACTTACACCCCTTGGACTATCGTGAATTTCTGCATTTGACCCTAAGTTATTGAAATTCCGGTTTCCATCTCTGATCTTTCAATGTTTTGTCATGACTGTTTAATTTTTCTGTTATATTTTTTTCTTTGACGAAATTTCCCCTCTCTCTCATAATGCCTTGATCCCTGAAATAGGGGAGAGTGCTCTGTTTCTGCGCTCAGTTCGAGCAATAAGGTGGTGATGGGGGGAAGGAGGAATCAGGCGATGAGAATGGCAGATTACCTCCAGGAGTAGTACGAAGGAGGCAATGGCCGGGGAGAGCAAAAAGGCGAGATCTTGTTGTACACCCTACCTCTGTCTCCGCTGGCATTCCATGCAGTTCATATTCGCCAAGGATGCTGCTCTTTCAGGTTGCTGGTTTCCCTCCAGAGGCCCTCCCCTCTGCATGGTGATGATGTCGGAGAAGCAATGAGCTGCTGGGTGGTGTTTTCCCCAGTGCGGTTTTAGTAGGAGGGAGAGGGAGAAGATCGAAGAAGAGGTGGTGGTGGTCATAAACGTGGTGGAGCAGAGATTTTGCCTGTGCATGCTCGAACAACAGTTGCTCGCCTCTGCACAAGTGGAATGTCATTGGCGAGCTTCAGAGAGAGGGGAGGGCATGGTAGTTTGGTCAGTTAATAAAATTAACACAAAACGGTAGCTGACAGTCAAAGTGAAGTGTCAAAAGGTTAAAAGATTAGGGGTGGAAAGTGGAACTTTAGTAAGGGTCAGATGCGCATATTCATGATAGTTCAAGGGGTGTAAGAGGAAATTACCAAAAAAATATTATTGTGAGTTATTCTAGCACTATCGGGATATCATGATTTTTCCACTTTTGGACAAGAAAATGGATTTTTATATATCATACTACTAGCAAGTCTATGAATGCTTATTTTTTTTCGTCAACTCTTTCACTCTTAGGTTTCATCACCAAAGAGTACCACTTTTGGACGAGAAAATGGAATTCTTATATATCATACTACTAGCAAGTCTATGAATGCTTATTTGCTTTTCGTCAACTCTTTCACTTGTAGGTTTCATCACCAAAGAGTACCACTGGTTATTCTTGTATGTGGAACTGCTTGTGCAGGGAAATCCACAATTGCCACACAGCTCGCTCAAAGATTAAATTTACCAAATGTTTTACAGGTCTGCTTCTTTCACCAAGCTTTATTTTATCTTCTAGTTGCAATGTTGGAATTAGATAGCATTCTTTTGGTGCAAACTTAACTAAAATATCAGAATCAGGTGGCATTCTTTTGATGAAAGCTTTCTTTCTTTCAGACAGATATGGTTTACGAATTACTACGTACATCAACAGAGTGAGTTACTAATGGTTTGTAATCTAGCTTTTTTTTAACCATAGCATAATGCATTCTCTTTATAGTCTTGATAAAGCTATGGGAAATTCATGATTTGATCTGGGAAATGGATTCTAATTCTAAAGTTATTGCCTTCTCTAATTATAAAGTTTGATGGGTTTATGGACAACACTATAAACCTTTTATTACTACATAGAGACCATAGTACAAATTAAATGTATCTCGTATACTTGCACTTTAAGGCTGAATATCATTAGATAATTTTGAAATGATTTTTGTCTTCAAACTTATTTTTCTTCTTTACTATATTTGATTGGAATTAGCTTCATGACATGCAAAGCCATTGCGGTAGTTACATAGTGCACAATAATGCTTGATATTCAAAATATTTTGTTCAGATTTAGGAACAGTACATAGTAATAGTAATTGTTCACTGATAACTGTATGTTATTCTTGCGATGTGTTAAAACAGCTTAACTTATTTTTGTTCCAATAATGTGTGCAGTGCCCCACTAACTTCTACACCTGTCTGGGCTCGTAATTTTAATTCCTCTGAAGAACTGATAACAGAATTTTGTCGTGAATGTAGAATTGTCCGTAAAGGTGCCTTTTGTTTTTAACGAAGTCAGTTTCAAATTCCTTTTACATAAAGCATGAAGCCATCATTATTTGTCGATATTTCCTTTTCCACTATGAATAAGTGTTCTTGCTATATTTGTTCTAGGTTTGGCTGGTGACCTTAAGAAGGCAATGAAAGATGGGAAGCCTATTATTATTGAGGTGCATTGCTGCACGACTTTTTAGATGATGCAACAATTAAATGCTGTCACATGGATTTGTAATTCTGAATGCGTAAACATTCTACCATAGATTAAAACCTCAAATATATTTCCTATTACAATAAATATTGTTTCTATCTCGGCTAGTACCAAGTAGTAAATTGATGTTCATTTTGATCACCTCAGATATATCACTAGCATAAAGGTTGTGTAATTGTCAAGACATTATATGTCCCTCTTTCTGATTACTTTAAATGCCAGTCATAGCCTCTTTATGTGATGTTCATGCATACAAGGATTGTCTAAAGTTGAGCAAAATGTTTGGGTCATAAAACATGTTCATTTTCATTTTCTTTCATATTGTCTCTCAATGTGGAGTAATAAAATGTGAGAGGGTTCTCCCTCTAGCAATGTTGTTCGCTGTAATGAGGCAGCTCGTCGATTGTCATCTGCCCTATCTTTCTGATTGTTTTCTGATGAATATGCTTGTTGCACTTGAAACCTCACTTTCTACTTTATGTTCACTGTGTTCTTTTCTTTTATCTGCCATTGGCAGGGTATACATTTGGATCCAAGTATCTATTTAATGGATGAGGAAAAGCGAACTATGCATGCCAAGGAAAGGGATTCGGAGTCTTCAAAAGATAGTTCAAAACAGGTAGTAATGACTCCAGAAAATGTTCCTGAGAAGCGAGAATATACAGCTGATGATGATTCTAAAAAGAATGAAGACAATCCAAATCCTGAAGGGATTGAGGATGTGAAATTAGCTTCAAACACGGAGCTTGAAGAATTTTCTAAATCCATTCATCTTGGAGAAAAAACTATGGACACCCAAGGTTTTCAAATTTCTTCAATCCAATTCTAATTTTCTTGAAAAAGATTTGAAGATCATTTTGCAGATTCTGCAACCATTCCCAGTTTTCGAAGCTTTGTCTAGCATCATTTATTTAAATTTCAGGTGAACCCCACATGGATACGGACATACAAATCACTAATAACACGAAAGAGAAGCCTGCAACTGAGCCAATAGTCGTCCCAATAGTTTTGAAGATGGCTGAGTTTGACCACAAGGTTCCTTATTGAGTTTCTTTTCTTTACATGCCATCTATACATATATATTGAGAGGGTTCATACTTATTATCTGTCAAGTAGAAACATGCGTGCTGAATCTTATTTCATAGTTCATTTTGAGGAATCTTTCAGTTTAGTCATCTACGAAATTGTTGCTTAGCACTTGTAAGAACCACTTAGGTCTTGCCACATTTTCCACTTCTTTGTTTCCAGTTCTATTTTTTGTTCTAGACTTGCCAATCATATGCAAAAGAATTGATGCAGTAAACTCTTTTCTTATCCTTGTTCCTTTTTGTGTTAAATATAAACAAGCCCTTGATCATTTCCCCTCCATTGTACTTATTACAGTTAAAATGAAATTTCATCCGAACCTTGAATCTCCCAACATTTCTTCAAGTCTGTACCTTATGAGCTTTTTACCTTATGTAGAAATTAACCTCATGTTGTCTACTCATTCATTATATATCTCTTTTTATATCCTTGTGGAACTGATTTAGGAAACTCAGTAGGCCTTTGCTTTGATGCAGGCATTGCTAGAGGAATGGATAGCAACTAGAACATTCACAGATAAATGTTTGGTACAGGTGAATGAATGACTTCCCATGGTCGAATATCATATATAATTTAATTGTTGGCATACAAGTCCTATAACTAACTAGTAAGGTTGACTAATGGTTTTTTAATGGAATGTAATACTGCTCTAACTTCCCTGCATATGCTTTCATTTTTCTAGTCAGGCATATGTAAACCGATTTTTAAATAAGATTTAAGCTATTTGATGCGACCTAATTCAAACTGTTATATTGACATAATAACCATCTGCCGTAAGTCTCAATGGTTTCCTTCTTTAATTAAACATTTCTAAATTTGTAAATTTGGACCACTGCTGTACAGGCTCTGACACAGCTTTCTTTCTTTTTGCTCTTTCTTAGGACCAAAATAAGCTTATGAGCAATCTTAAAACTATTCAGGATTATCTTTGCTCTTTTCAGTCACAGGTAAGCTTTAAAGTCTTCAATTTAAAAGATATGTTCTCGTAAAATAATGTTGTCTAAAGTAAAGTATATGCTAATGTACTTGAAACTTCCATTTCATTAAGCTGATTTTATCTGGGTAGTAGTAATATGAGGATATGTACAAACATTATGCTTTAAACATCTGTAAACTTCATCAAGAAGTCTATGACCTTTCTAGCTTCCTGGGCATGTGTATTTTCTTCTACGTTGGTTACGTCTCCCATGTAGCATAGATTCTTTGACAATTCTGTAACTGTGCACTTAAGACGTTGCCTTACATAAAAAAGGTCTTAGTGTTTCTTGTGTAACAGTTTGAGTTATGAAGCGTCTAGCAGAAAAAAAGTTCTTGGTTATTGTTTCTTGTGATATTTGTCTCCAGCTAGACTCGAGTTCATGATAGATATCTAATTCTAAATATCTCAAGCTTTTTGTGCCCTTTTTTATATTTATGTTTTCTTGTCCTTGATCCATAGACATTCCTTTTTAAACAGGAAAATATATATGAAAAAAAATGTATATATGGACATGCAGGACATTTGTAGGAATGCATTTAACATCTTTTATATTGTTTCATTTAGAAGGTCATTGTTCTTTATATATTGTGCTCATAATCCATATAGATAAAGTTGGCATTTGTAAATCAATTCTCCTCGTACTTTGATTGATACATTAGGATATTTGAAATAAAAAAAATGGTTCAGCAATGGTAGATTTTGCCTATTGCCTGGGTATGTGTCCTTAACCTGCGTCCTTGGAGAGCGGGGTTTGACAGTTGTAAACTTTTCTGCAACAACATTCCCTCATGAGGGCATTTGTAAACCAATTCTCCTCATACTTTGAGTTGATATATTATGATATTTAAAATAAAAAAGTTATGATTCAGCAATGATAATTTGTCTTTCGCTAACATACGTCCTTGGAGAGCAGGGTTTGACAGTTGTAAACATTTCTGCAACAACATTTCCTCAGACGTTGGATTGGTTACACAGCTATCTTCTTCAGGTTTGGAAATCTCATATGACATTATGGCACATTAAAATGTATCTTATGAGCTTTGAAAACATTCATTTATATGAGTTCATCAATTTGTGATCTAATTGTATTGATTCCTAAACCTGAATCATACCATGCTTTACAAGGTTTAAAGTGCCCTAAGTCACTCAGCTTTTGCAAAATTATGGTTTAGACCACTCAACTTTGAATTGAAGTCACCCGTCTCTTAAACCATTTTCCATGTGACATGGCATATGCCACATCATCCATCACTCATCTTTTTAAGATTTTTCTAAGCCAACTTCTATTCTTAGAAGTCGCCTAAACTTTAATTTGCAAAACATATTTTTCATAATCGATTTTTAAAATATAGTTTATTAATAAATAATAAGATACTTGTATTAAGCTGGATGATGTGGCATATGCCTTGTGTGCGCGCGTGCTTAACTTGAGCAATGATTTTAATCCTGAAGTAAGAAAAGTAGAATGACTTATATATCAAAATCTTAAAATAAGCAATTCAAATTATGTTTTTAAAAAAAATTGATTGATGTAAAATATTATTTTACAAAAGTCGAGTGACTTATATATTGAAAATCAAAGTCGAGTGATTCAAATTGTGTTCTTTAAAATTTCGGTGACACACTTTCTAAAATTTAGCCCCCTTTCATCTCCTGGGTCTAGCTCAAACAAATTTGTATGGACCTTATTTGTCAGTTGTCATCATTGAGGCTAATTTGTTGCAATTAAGGCTAATACAGATCTTCCAATTTTTGGAGCTACATGCTTTCATGGCTTTGCTGCATATGCACATCATGCATAAAGTATAGCATGGTTTCACACAATGTTGTCAAACTCCTAAATCGGATTTGTGACAGGGCCAGAACAACACAGTGTTATTTAATCGATTTCATAGATGATTAGCTAAAAGCTTTGCTACTAATAGAAAGAAGAGACCTTATGATTTAGATTGCTCTATTCTATTGAGTATCATACATCACATTTTCTTGGAACTAATTTGTATTTTGCAACTCTAGAGTATTGAACAAGGTGTTTCTGCTGCAACTTCCAACATCAGTAAATCCCCAGAAGGGAGCTAGGATATGCTGAGGCTCAATGCTGACCTTCAGGTAAGCGTGTGATGTGAGCTCATTTGCTTCCTACATTATCAAATAAAGCTATTTGTACCTGAAAATGAGTTGTTCCACTTTCAAGTCAGAATAACAATCCTGCTTCTGCCAAATAAAAAGCCAAAGAAAAAACTTAATGTAAAACATAATGGTTGCTGTTCCAATTTCAAGTCAGAATAAGAATCCTGCTCCCGCCAAATAAAAAGCCAAAGAAAAAACTTAACGTAAAACATAATGGTTGCTGTTCCACTTTCTAAGTCAGAATAAGAATCCTGCTCCCGCCAAATAAAGCCAAAGAAAAGAATTAGGGTATGTTTGGATGTTTTTGTTGACGGATTATTTTGGCACCAGTTTTTATCAAATGAAAATACAAGGTAATAAGTGAAAAACGTTATAAAATAATTATCTATTCCTACCTCCTTATTTTTTTCTCTTTTCTCCCTTCTATTCCTTTTGTAGTTACGAAGTATTTAGAAATATGAGTTAACTAGATTTTTTTTACGTTGAAAAAAAAACTGTTGTAAAGTGTCTTGCTATAGTTCTTTTAAATGTCGAAAAAGTTTACAAATTTTCCAAACAGGGCCTTAATGTGAAATGTCATCTGAAACCGCCAGTAATTAAACAACTAGCACTGAAAACAAATGAACTGAATGACACCCATTTGTTAAAGTTGCTAGATGAGTTCAAAACTTGAATTTAAAATTGTTAAGTTTCGTTTGGTGATAGGATTGGTTTGATGTTAAGAGGGTACATCTTCACTCACAACTTGAAGTTTCTTCAGTAACTTACGCCAAGTGCATCGGTCTCGAGTTCTTTCCTCAACTATGTATCTTCTACTATCTATTTGTAAATAATGGGGATACTAAATATGTACTTGAATGTTTTATTTTATCTTTCATTTACATTTTGGCTTGTGGTTAACCTCCGACCGTGGACGAATGTTACTGTTCGGAATTGTATTAATAATGCCAAGGTAAATTCATGGTAAAATAACTGATACTTTTAAGATATAAGCACGACATTAATATGATCAACATATATTACTACCATATTAGTCAAGAAAAATCCGGTTTAAGTTGAACAAAAGGCCTACATAGTATATAAGATTTGAACTCACTCCTATCAAATGATCAAGGTTAACTGGACAAAAAAAAGTGATGCTAAATACTCGTTGCTCCGATAATTTATTGGTAGAAAATATTGGCCAGATACAATATACACGTAGAATCAACCATAGGTCAAAGTATACAAAACCTAATAGTCTTAGGGCCCGTTTGGATAAAAAAATAATTTATAAGTATTGATACTGATAAGTATTTTAAATGCTGAAATTTATTTTAAAATATAAATAATTACATAAATAAATAAAAATGTTAATAATATTAATAAGTAGTTATAGAGTTTGTTAAAATAAATATGATTAAAATATTTTTGAAGTTATATCATAATAATATTAAAGAATATGAACAAAATAATATATTTGATTAAAAAAATAAATTATTAATTTTAAAAATAAAGAAGGGAGATTTTACTTATTTTTTACTTAAGTATAATTTTATATTTATCAAACATGAAGATATTTTAAAAATAATTTATAAATAATTTTAAACTACGTATAAATTTAGTCAAACAGTCCCTTAACCACTGGTCGTCCTTATGCAGAAACAATGCAAGTATAATTACTCCAATTATTCAATAATTACATATCCAATTTGACCAATGGACGAATATGCAAGCATCCGTTTAACGATTGTTTGAGTAATTAGCAATGAGATCCTCTAATATCATGTTAAGAATAGTTAGGATTTCGTTTGATGAGAAATAAGATGAAATATTGAAAATTCGAGTGGCTGATCTATCAGTCAAAACAAAACTAAGAAGAATTGAGTTTTCTTTGCAGGACGACAGCGACTTGGCTCGTGAATGCCAAAACGAAAGTAGAAAGAAAGTTCCACCAAGTTGTAATTCATACAGCACGCAGTCTAAACGGAGACGTTGTTCTCATTTCTTCCACGAAAAATCAAGGCCTTTGAAGCAACAAAAGAAAAAAAGTGACAAGGCCGTAGTTGTGTAAGATGCCCCTCTCTCCCCTTTGACATAGCTACATGGATTTTCTACATTCGACATAGTTCGTTTAGTTCTTACAAACCACTAAGAAATGCACGTAAGAATTATGTACAATCACCTCAACGGCTGATATCAGGAATACCACTAGCGACCATCGCATCATCTAGATTATGTACAATCACCTCAACGGCTGATATCAGGAATACCACTGGAGACCATCGCATCATCTACAGATTTCGGTCCACAACATGAGTTAGACACTGATTCAAACAACCTTTCAATCTCGTGGCCGCATCTCGTAAATGGTCGACTCCAAAAGTTGTAACGTGGATTCTGCAACAAAGGAAAAAGATAATTAAAATTATTAAATCAAACTTGGTATATTGCCCAAGCAAAGAAACAGAATGCATTGGCTGAATTTCATCCATACTTTGATCAGCTCAATGAAAGTGATCAGCAGACCCCACGGATGAGGACGATTGACTATCAAGCGCTCCATCAAAACCCGTGTTATTTGCTCTTGAATAATTTCCTGCAGTTAAGCAAGAAGACGTGAATATATCAAACTGTAGAAGCTATAAATGGTGAGATTGGTAAGTTTTCACAGGTAGCAGCTGAAATCAATTTCCATCTTGCATGCGCAGCTACATTCCTCAGGGTTCGAAGGAAGGTAGTGAACAACTTGTAAGTTATATTTTATTATGTAGTAGACAATTTTTTTGTAATTCGAATGATACTTTACGTGGAGATATGAA
>LTAE01001717.1:0-29436 GCA_001647135.1 Pontederia paniculata | reverse complement strand
CTCATCTTTTTGACTATTAGATAAATCCAATTTAATAGCAACCTTTCAGAACTAACATAACCTAAAATGCTAGATTAGTAGATAATGATAGATTTAACAGTATGGATGTAAGAGAAAACTAAATTGATCAACAGTATATTGATCTTAAATCTAGATCATCATATTTTCCTATGGTACTAGAAAGCTCGCTTATGAATAATAGAGCTAGAGTTGGGGCTAAATTTTGTTTTTACAATATGATTTTGTTTTGAAATCACTGAAAAATAAACTAATGATTGTTATTTTTGCAGACTGATTGAATGAACAGTCACTATGCCATTTCAAATGCGTGTGTATGGGTAATCTATATCTTATCTAATGCACGGACCGCATTATTTTTCCCATGGAATATTGTTCCTTGTTTCATGTTTTGCCGGTTCAATTGTTATAGTTTCAAGGGGACTAACATGAACCTTTGATATACAATTTGCCCATGTAAATGATTTTACTTCTCCCTGTCCATTTCATATTCACAAGCTCAATTTGATTATTTGGGATGTTGAACTTGGTTTTTACTCATGTAACTTGTACAGAAAGCTCCCAAAATGAAGACTGTAAACAAAAAAAGTCAAAAAAGAAACCCCCCCCCCCCCAAAAAAAAAAAGAAAAAACATAACAAAATTAGGTTTACTATCAATTCGATTTCTTCAAATCGCAAAGTACCATTATGCCCCCTTTTTACTTTTATATAATATCAGCTTCTATAAGTTTTAAACAAAAAATATCAAAATAACAGAAGAAAAGTGGGACCGAATGTTCCCCTTCCTCTGCTGTGCGAAGATAAGGAGGGCATAAGCCCCTGCCTCCTGCCATGAAGGCAAGTGGGGCTCGGTGCCCCCTCTGCACCTGCCGCAGAAGGAAGCAGATTGCATCGGCCCCTGTCCCTCTCTCCTTTGGCAGAGAGAGGGGGCCTTCAGTGAGAGGACTCGGTAGTCGAGATCTCTCCGGAAGCCCCCTCACCTTCTGATGGCAGAGGGCAAAGGCAAAGCCCCACCCCCTCTTTTTGCACCGAAGTGGAAGGGGATGGTGCGCCTCAGCTTTATTATATTTTTTATGTAAAAGATATCAAATATAATAAATAAAATTATGAAGGGTACACACGTAATTTGAGCATTTGAAAAAAAAAATAACAGAAAACTCAATAGTCTCACTTTTGGGACGGAGTGGAAGTGGTTGGAGAGTTTAGTGGACATAAAAGGAAATATTAAAGTTCAGGGTGATATAGGCTAGTTTGGAGAACATGATAGAAAGGGGAGAAGAGTTGAGAATACAGTTACCCAAAGACTCCTGCCAAGACATCCCCCCCCCCTCTTCCCCAACTATTATTGGAAGAATAGAACAAATTTGAAATGTCTTAGGTCATAATATTTTGACCAGTAAAACAACCTCCGTAGATTGAACTCTATGCTTCTGGAAACAGTTTAACATGGAACGTCGCCATGTCACCTTTCAATTTCATCCTACAGATTAGACAAAGGTGTTCTTGTAAGGATAAAGTTGCAGACTTTTTTTTCAATTTGTTTCATGGTGGATCGATGGAACTTGAATCCACCTTTAGGAAATCCCTAAGGCTTTGTTTGAGTATTTAGCAATGAAGGGGCGGGGTAGGGGAGTGGAGTAAGTGATGAAGTAGAGTGTGGTGAGTTATTAGTAAGCTCATGTTTGAATAAGAATTGAATTGGGACGATGGGTTAAACTAAATCATATATTCTTTAGATAAAAAAATTAAAGCATGAATTCAAAAGTTTAATTGATATAAAAGTCTATTTACCCTTTGTTTAATTTAAGATTAGAAGATAAAAATAAGGATAAAATGACTATAAAAATTTGTAACCCATCAAATACCACCAAATTAGGAGGGTTGTATTTTAAGTTGTTTCATGGGCTTCAAACCACCCATCCAACCCCCAACTTAGTTTTTCAAAAAATTGCATCCAAACATGGTGTTTGCCATGCGAGCTCACCCCATCCTAACTTAACATAACCCACCCCATAAAAAATCCATAATCCAAACATACCCTAAAAGCTAATAGTTAGACTAAATAGACTAAAGGGCAAAGGCCCATAACTAAAGAATAATGACTAGGGCATTAAGGCCCCTAATATTATTTCTGTTCTACACGGATGATACACAAATAAGCAACCTTGAGGGTCAAGAAGAAATACTTCATTAGTCTTCTCCTCTGCAAGAACTGATCTTCACCTCGTCCCATGAACAAATTTAGACTCTGACTAAATACACCGTACTTTTCTAAAGAAAAAATACTGCTGGAAGCTCTACACAAAATCTGACAGCATACGAAGAAAAGAAAGGACGAGAGTTCATACCCAGACATAAGTCCAGTCCTGAGGATCATTACAAGTGGTATCTATACTTGAAACAATATTATTCAACCAAATATCTTGTGGAACAATACGGAACCTTTTATCAACAGAAATATTGAATATACTATGACACTCTAATTTTGCTAGCATAAATAATCAGTCTAATATTCTACCATATTCAGTAGTTAATCACCATGCAACACAAGCTACAATTTCCAATGTCATTTGCCTTAATCAAAACACGACATGGAAGATGGAGATGTAGGTATAACTTAGGGTAAAAAAACAAAACCTTCAGAAAAGTTTCATCTATTCGACTCCAAACAAGGACATAAGCAAAGAAAATGCAAAATTACCTGGATGCCTACATACAGAACAAGTGAGTTGATTAGGGGTACATTATAACGAGTTCCAGCAAGGTTTGCTTCACTTGGTGGAAGTAGTAGTCGCTGCTTCAAGTCAGTTAAAAAAGATGATGTTTCTGGCTTTGTCTGCAGGAACCCATGAACATACTTCTAGTTACATGAACAACAAAATAACCACCAAAAGTTTAAAAAGCTCTCCATTACCTTGAGGTATTCATCAACATCAGCCTTCAACTGTTTTGCTTTTAAAGCACCCTCAACATCAGAAAGAATGCGTGGAGATATGGTGATCTCAGCAAGGAGATCAATCTGCATTAAAGACAAACATTACATCAATTTGTTTGTGTGATCCCTTGTGCTAAAAATATTTGGCTTCAGGCGTCAAGTATATCATGTCAAGGAGAAGAAACCTTCAAATTTGGAGTGGATGGATCAGGAAGCCTCATGTTGCGTGGAAAAGCACTAAGAATAACATTACGCATTTGGATACAACTGGGAGGAATCACATCGCAGAAACTGAAATGATAATCACAAAGAAATTCTGGAAAATCATGAAGAAGCACCAGCAGTACCCTTAGAGTTCCTTTGTACAAGAGCTGGACCTGTATATGGACCAACATTGGGAATTGTCATTACCCCAGATAGTCCTAGGTTGTTTATTACTTAAACCAAAACTGAAAGAGGATCAGAAAAAACAAACCGCCTGTCCTAGTTCAGCATTTCTCAAATAAGGCTCCATGAATTTGAGCAAATCAACAAGCAGTCGCTGGAAAAAAGGCCACCCTTTTGGCGAATTGCATGTCAGCAATTTTGGCATGAAATTTCTGTGGCTTACCAGCTCAAGCCATGCAAAGCTGAAAATAAAAATAATCAGATATACAGGTAAATCTTAAAAGGAGGGATGATAAAAGGACTAAAAAGGCAAAATTACTTTGCTAGTGTGCATAAGTAAAAATAACAGTTATTTCCTTAATATCTCCCTGGAGTTACAAGCAATTTTCGCATTTAATCAAAGACTAAACAATCAACTTTATTCAATTTGACATTTAGTCTCTTCCATCAGATTTTGCCAAGTTTTAAAGAAACTAATTTAGTTAAATGATATTTCTGCTCCTCTAAACTTATGCACATGGAAAAAACTTATAAAATTATTTATATCTTTTAAAAGAAATGTCCAAGTGAATAAGATGGTTTTCCGTTTTTTTTTAAATATTTAGAAAGGTGATAATGTTATGAGACTTTTCCAAGTGCACAAGTACAAGGGGGTAGAGATGTCATTTATCAAAATTCAGCAATAGAAAAGCTAAACAATGTATGATCTTTTATGGTAAAAAAAACAAACTTAATGTCAAATCAAAGAAAGTTTAAGAGGTAATATAATTTTATAATTAAGGGTTAAAAGTGGAAATAAAACATAGTTAAAAAATGGGGGTACTATAATTGGAATTAACTAGCCATAAGATTGAGTTAGTTTTATGTTATTAATAAAAGCCTTCAGACAAACTAACCCATCTTGTTAGATTATTTATTAAGTCATCGGAAACATAAACTCTCCTCTAAAAAAAGTCATTTTATACTTCTAATGTCGATGATCAAATGATAATATGAGTCCATGCCACAAATCTCAGGGTATAATGACAAATAAACAATCAAATGGTAACATTTGAGGAAAAAAATAGAGATAGTACCTAAAACCAGGAACTTTCAAGGGTTGTAGTGCATGGAAAGCATTGGCAAAATAAGTCAACACCTATAAGTAACAAATTCCCAAAGGGCATGAGAAAGATGGATGTGATATATTTCTTTTTCTTCTGAGGGTGAGATACTTGGATCATAAAGGAATATAGAATTTATAACAAACCTGAAAGTCAGAACTGTCCATGACATCAGAAGATGTGAGGTCCAAAATCCAATTAATAAACAACCTAAAGTATGGTCTTGGATTGAAATTCAATTTCTTTTCTTCTGCGTCTTTTTGGATCACTCGTATTGCCACTAGCAAAATCTTTAACAGCAGAGATAAAAATAGCATGATTCATTGACTACTAATGTTTACCAAATAGACAAAATAATATAACTTCTGGTTGAGAAATTGAACCTTTGGGAGAAGACTAGATTTTGCCACTCCTTGATCTAGAGAAGAATACTAAAAACATGAAAAGATTAGACTTTTGGAACAGTTATCTACATTTTACACTAATGCTTTACAACTGTATGCACTCATGTAGGTAATCGAGCTAATTGACTTGCATAAGTTAGTAATTGAGCATACCTTCAGAACTTGAATTACAAGCTTTGCAAATGAATCAATGGAATAAAAGGAAAGCTGTTGAGCTGACTGAAGCGGCGCTAAGTTAACAGCAATCCCTTGCTCAGGCACAGATAAACTTTGGGACACAGAGAGTTCCTAGAGATGATAATACTAGAACTAAGTATTTAAAAGCAGCACCAACTAATTTTGATTTGTAACATAAATAGTAGAGGAATACCATGAGGATACGGAAAAAACGGTCTGTCGTATCATCACCCAGAAGAAAATTGTTTTGCTGCAACTGAGAGATGTAATGACTGAACACTGAATCATTTGTTGCAGGTAGATCACATATTTCAGACCATTCAGCAAAATAAGCAACAACCTACAGATAAATAAGGAAATGCTGAGTATGACCAAATGAGATAAAGAATGACCACACAATGAATAGCTAAAAGAAATGAAAGATCTACAACGAAGAGGCTTAAAAGGTAACAAATTTTGTAATAAATATAATGTATTGGATTAATACAATGTCATTTAGGATGGGTTTGGTAGTTAGAACACAATAATTTTGGGCATCAGGGAAATCATCACTTACCTTGTAAAATATTTAAACATGTTTTAGACAGCATTTGGGTAATCTTGTCAATATCCTAAGAAACCATGCTAAACATATTATGAAATGACCCGTTAAAAAATATATTATTAGACAATTAAACTTGATACACCACTGGTTGAGTGACTTTGATAACAAAGTCATCACAATGTAAGCAATTTTATATACCGTTTCAGGCATAATGTGCAATGAAAGTAAACGTATTTAGGGCAAGTTTGGTTCACTGTAAAAACAATTACTGGTAAAAGGTTTTACTGTAAATGGTTAAGTTTAAGTTTGGTTTGCATGAATTGTAACTGCTGTAATGGAGTAGCAATTACATGTTCAAGTGGGGTCCACAAGGTGAGTTGAAGTTTGTTTTCCAATAACGTAGAGAGAGATGAGATTTTGGATGCTGGCTATCTCAAAAGACATTTTTAAAAATCAGTTATATTTTTTTTTGAAAAAAAATAATATCTACAATATAAAAGTAAAACTAAAAAGAAAAGCCGAAAAGTTTATAAATGAACACAAATATAAAAAAAATATTAATTATAAATTATAAAAATATTAAAATTCACACATAAAAAATATTTATTAAATACTTTAAATAAAATAAAAAAAATCACATAATGTTAAAATATAATATGAGCAATTTTTAATAACTTATATTTTTTTAAAAAAAATTAGAATAATATCACTTCTTAAACTTTCAACTATCTATCATAACTACCAAAGCAAACATTTTTTATTAATTTTTTGTAATTTTACAAATCACTTTATAATATATTTAAACATGAAAGAAAAAAGATAACGACAAAAATTATGTATTAGATTATAATTATAAACATACTAAACAAGCATTACTAACTTAAATAGTATTAATAAATGAATGTAAATAAAAGTATAAATAATATTTAACTGGAAAAAACGAACAAACATAAAATACACAATCAATATTAAAATAAAATGATAAGAAAAGAAAAGTATAATAATAAAAAATATAAGAGAGAAAGATAACGATTCTAAATTAGATGAACAAAACAATGAATAAAATAATAAAAGATTTATCTGTAAATATTTTTAAATAAATTTATAAGATATATAAAATTTAAAAGTGCAGATAAAATCAAATAAATCAATATGATCAATGGAAATAAAATAAAAAATAATAATATAAGTTTAAGTTACAAATATATTAAATTCTGCATAAAAATAAATGTTACACAAATTAGAAAAAGCAATACCAATAATTTTAATATTTTAATTTTAAAACAATGTCATTTGAAAATTTTATAATAATAAATAATATAAAATATAAACTAAAAAGTATATATTATTAGAAAATGTCTATATAACTATTTATTTATTAATATATGGTAATATTTTATTTGAATTAATCATTTACATCAAATATTTAACTTCAACCAAACAACATAATTCGTTTTCCAGAATTTCATTTACATTTATTCAAACTAAGGAAAAACAACTCCTGTAAACACAAATCATAACACAATTTCCAATTACAATTATTTACATTCCGAATTTACAATTACGTCAAACCAAACTAACCCTTAATGTTTGTGCAACTGCTGGAAAAGGATGAACAGCGAAACCAACCTCTCACAAACACTATATTGCATCCAAGGGGTGCTGTCTGGGCTTTTTCTCTCTGATCCCAAGTGCACATTAAATTCATGGAATGCCAAAATCTTATTTTTTTCTATGAGCGTAGGATGGAGAATGTGTGTGTGTGTGTTAAGATGTATCACTTTTAGCTTAATAGCAGTAATTCAAATTCTGAGAATCATTACGTGAACATGCAACTTCCTGAGTTCAATAGTGCTTGTGAAGAAATGTCAAACGAACTTTGGCTGACATTCAACTAAGAACTACAATGTCCTCAACAACAACAAAGCCTTATCCCACTACGTGGGGTCGGCTACATGGATTATACGATGTCATTGCGCTCTATCAGTAACCAAATCTTTGGGTATATTATTCGCCAGTAGATCTCGTTCTATTAGCTCGCCAAGTGTTTTCCTTGGACTCTCTCTCCCTCTTTTAATCGGACTCCAGATTATTTGATCTACCCTCCTTACTGGCGCATCTAATAGCCTTCTCTGAATATGACCAAACCACCTCAAACGATTCTCTACCATCTTCTCGCTAATAGGGGCCACTCGGACTCGTTCACATACAATGTCCTCAAAAAAGCAAAATTGAAGGGACAAAGGATGGGGACCACTTGTATCCATCCATTTTACTAATAAAAGTTGTGTTACACGAAATTACAAAATACTATAAATATCTCATCCACTCCGCTCCACATAGAACTTCGCTAATGCCAGTATATTCTCAAGATAACAATGTTCTTCTCTAAATATGCATCCATTTCGTTGGAACCATATGATCCACAAAAAGGCAAGTGGTGGGCCCGACACCCTTTGATACATAAGCTCAAACTTATTGATCTGGACTACCGAATCTGAATGACGTCAAGAAGCCTGTTGCTGATCGGGAATCGATCCAAAGACAACCTCATTGAACCCATAGTGCTCTAGCCACCCAACATTCAAAGAAGAGATGGACAGTGTTCTCATCAAGTGAGTCACAGAAGACACAGGATGTGCCACCATCCTGAGTCCATCTAATATATAAGATCTAGTTGTTAGTCTCCATTTGAAGATCCAGGCAAAATTTTAAATTTTTGTGGGATCCTCAGCTGCCATATTTATACAGTTCTTGGACCAAAAAGTTACCAGCTTACCAAAGCAATGAATCTTTGCAAGAGAAGTTCAGTGCTATGTCCTGTAAATTCCCCATAAGAAGAATGAAAGTCCTCCGTTCTCTGGTCTGGAAGTAAGGAGGCAAATAATGCAGTCCAAACATCACAAGACATTTGGAATCGGAGTCCAAACCTCACTAACTAGGAGAGTCCTCAGCCAGTAATTGGCTACGACAAAGTTGCAGTCCCGAGTCTCGGAAACACAGTAGATAGGGGTCCGTTCGAAGACCAAGAGTCCTCCCAGAATCTGCAACTGTCCCAATGCGGCCATGAAGTATTGTCTTATTCTTGGCATAACAGATACCACATCTTTCCAGAAAGAAGAGGCCCCATGCGAAACTATCTGCCTTTTAACCAGAGATGTCAAATATTATGCTGGAAGTTATTTTGCCAAAGCCAAAAACTCATTAATACCTTATAACCTGATAAATGGAAGTTTACTGTTTCCACCACGCTTCTTTCCAAATCGGATACTTGTATATTTTTCATATAGCTTTATAACAAGACCACTATAAATCAATATAGAGATCTTATCTCTAAGGTTTCACATTCTCGTATCTTATCTAGTTTGTTGCCACTTAAGAGAGATCATTCATGTCAGGGCACACCAGACTTTGGTTATGCCCTTCGATGGCATTGTTATAACCTTTATGTCTATTGTTCACTAAATGTTTCATCAATTTGAAATTATCTAACAACAAATCAGTGAAAGAATTCCAAACAATAGGAAACTGCTATCACAAACATAATTATTAATAGAGCACAACAAAAGGAATGTGAAAGTTGAAACCTGTTCTAGGAAACTAGGAGGATCAGCCGACATTGGTTCACTAGCACTGTGTTCCTGTCTGTTTGTCAATGAGCGACCAAAAAGAACCTGCTACAGAAGCATAAAAGATATACATTTTATCCAGTTTTCTTTAGGATTAAAAGGGATGACTACAAGTAGATAAGCATCCATATATGCGTGTGTGTGTGTGTGTCTCTGAGTCTGTGTATATATATAGGTGACAATGAGTATACAACACGCACTATCAATTACATATATATACATATATATATCCAAAATGATGTACACATGGTGAAAATGGGAGAGCAGAGAGGTGGCGGACACAAAGATACAGTATATGTTTTATTTTTATGTTCTTAAAAGAATGTTAGACGCAATGCAATTCAACTTTACCTTCTTGTCTTTAACCTGCTTGGCCTTCTCTTCCTTGTTAGCACTAAAACTGGGAGGGGGGTTTATGGTATTCTTAGCGATCTCAATCAACTGCTGAAGAGATTCTGGCGACCCTGGCCTCATCGCCAACTGTAACGTGGATTATAGTAGTAAGACTCCCATCTTAAGGACATCATATGAAAGGAAATAGCTCATAATAACATGTACTTTTGTCAAGGCATCCATAAGATTGTATAGTTCTGACACGCTGACTGCAGGTTCCTGAACAAGTAAAGTTTGTACAAGGGATATTGCAAACTCGGTAGCCGCCTCTGTGGAAGAGCCCAAGTAGTTTAATCAATCAATAAATGAAACTAAATCTAGAAAATATATTGCAAGACAGAAAGAACAAGACAGATAAAATCATGGAGTTTCAAGGGCAGGGCACACCCTCATTATGAATAAGGGCAGACCATGCCCTCTACACACCCCATCAAAAATTTGGTGACTCGCCATTACTCAAATATATTTCTAACACAAAGGAAATTAGCGTACTGTTTCTTCCTCCATCAATAAGCTTTGCCAGATGAACATTGTACTCAGCAAGGTTGAGCAATTCCGAGCGAACAAGGCCAACAGTTATTTCTTTGTTAAATTTCCGCTCCTCGTCTGAATAGATCACCTGCAAAATCAGCATGCAACTATGAAATTAAGAATCTCGGATAGCTTTATTTGACTAACAAAAACGGTCACTCAAATGACCTACGGAAACTTTGCTTTACTTTAGCAAACCTCGATTGTACTTGAAAAATAGTTTTGGATAATCATCTCGTACAAATAAAGGTATGGAGCATAACCTCCTAAATAGCAATAGATCGATGGATTACATACCCAATTAGTTAATTCTTTGACAACAAGCTTGCACACATCCCGTATAGCAGCTAGAATTGCTAGATGAGAAGCAACATGAAGACCACTTGATACATTTTCATACAGACTTCTGAATACCTGCATCATAAAATTTATTCCATTGCCACAACCAGATATTACAGCAAGAGGAATATATAAAATTTAGTGAAAGAAGCTGTACCTTCTGAGCAACAGCCAAGGAAGCCTCATCTCGGCTTACACATCTTAGTATGATATCAGGGACCTCGGCTACAACCCCCTGAACACTCATGTACATTTACTAATGTCAGCAGTCACTTTCTCGAGAGAGGAAAGGATGACTAAAATATAGCAATCACTCGTTCAGATAAAAAGAACAAAGGAAAAAAAAATGAAAGAACCAACAAAACATAAGAAAGATGCCATGAATGCTGACCTGAATTTCTGCATCATTGGCATCTTTAGCAATCAAAACTTCTAGCTGAAAAGAAAGACAATAAGGCATAAGTAAGATTTCTGCACGCTCAAAAATTAAAGTGGAGGTTTCCAACTGTATACCATAAAATCATAATAGAAGACAAACTACATCTGTTTACAATCAAGAATAATTACAGACTGGTATAAGCAGCACAATATAAACAAAATCTGGATATGAGACAGTCCTTGGTTCATGGTCATGAGGGATTAAAATGGTGATCATAGAGCTAATCAAGCAAACACAAGAATTTAGGTGCTTAAAACTTAGAACTTTTAAAGCAGTTAACTCGTCTACCCCGAATAAAACTAATAAAGCAGTTTTTTGTGGATACATTGATCCTTTCTGATATCCTAATAAAGTGAATTGCAAATTATAAGCCAGCAGAGGCTAAATGTTGAATTATAAATATGCTGTGATAATTTAACCCAGCTGACTACTCAGAACCAAACAATTCTAACATTTCAAGACATACAAAGTAGGGGTTTAGGGCAAACTCCTCCAACTTATAAGACCCTGAAACTCCTAGTCTTTGTTTTGAAAAAGCAGACGAAGAAATCCAATGCAATTCAGCAGCTATCCACTTAGTTTAAGAGATAAACCTAAAAGATAAAGGATAGGAGTAATATTTTACTCTAAGAGGGATAAAGTTTTCCTAATGACAACCCTGAAAACCAACATGACAGGTGATTGATCTTAATGGTTATTTTAACTGAAACAAACAACCATTTAACCTTTAAAGATTGAGTTTGAATTTGATAATTCAATCTCGACCAAATAACTGAAGACATTTACCTTTTGTGCAACCTGTTGGTACTTTTCCAACACATCCCCAGTACTCAATGAATCTGGCAAGACAGGTCCACGTCGATCAGTAACCACAGCAGCGGACTGTGGGGCAACAGATCCCAAATCCTGACACAATATTACATGAATCATGTGTATATAAGCAATCATGTAACAGTAAATTTAAGTACACAATTTGAGGAAAATCATATCGCAAAGGTTGGAATCTACTGACATTTGATGAATCCATAATCTGAAGCTCAGAAGAAACAACAGAAGATGGAAATGCAGTCACCACAGAATTAACTTCACCACCATGTGGGATAAAACCATCATTAGACAAGCCATGAGTTGGCAAGACACTATAAAATAAAAAAAAATATGACTAAACGTCAGCTATAAGTCAAGTCTAATAAAATAATATATTAACCAAGAGAATAATATATCATATGACCCAAGTAATTGTGTTGAAGCTTGTTCTTTGTCTTCTGAAATAAGATCCAAGGGCTGAGAAACTGAGCTGAATGGAACTACTTGTGATGTCGAGTAGACACTGGAACTCGGCAGCGATGAATTTGAGTCATATATAGGAGGCAAGGATGAGTTAACTACACTAGCAGCTATACCAGATGGACCAGAAGAAGCAACAGTTGAACTCTGACTAGGTTGGTTTTGCCAAAGATTTTTTATGAATTCCTGCATAAAAAAGTCACCCAAACTTGTCAAGGACAAACTTTATTGCTAAGAATTGAAGTGAAGGCTGTCTGAATTTTGCTTTACATCATAGACTCTTTGCTGGGAAAGTGATAAACGACCAGGTTTGGGGCGAAGTGCATCGGGAATTCGTGCATATGGGCCCTGTGCATAAGCACCAGCATCATAATACGCAGAGCCAGTTGCCTCTCTCTTTTTTCTTATGCCAGCAAATGCTGGGCCTATCTCTCCATCAATCAACTCTACAGCCTGGAATTTTTTAGGGAACTCATTTGATCAGAGGGAAACAATATATTACTCAAAGATGACCTACATATTTTCGTATAAAATTAATGACAACACATATGCCAACAATTTTCTGGCCTCGCAGAGTTAACAAACTATTCAACAGGACAATTCCAAAAGGAAAACAGAGAATGACATTCACCTGAGTTTAAAATAACTTGAAGCAACAAATGTAAATAGTGAATAAACATGTGATGTGATACTTGGTTATCTTTCATTTATTGGCATGTGCATGGTGGTAAAAATAAAGGGAAGAGTGGAGGTAGCACAAAAATGGAACCAACCGGGGCATCATATACCCTAATGCCCTCCCAATATTTTGGTTCACAAACAACATCCGAGTCAAACAGGTAAGTTGGTGTCCATCAGGAATCATAAAGGATTTCACAACAGAAGGAAAACAATAACCAAAATCAATATAATGATCAATAAGATGAGAAAAGAAATAGCATCGAAACTTTGCTGCTTGGAATGCAAAATAACAAGATTATGCGTAGATGGAATTTGAATTGTAGAATGATAGCTCTAGTTTTTTTTTTCTTTTTGATGCAAGGAAGGACAACTACAAATTATAGCAGTTGTCCTTTTGATGAGTGGTTTAGACAAGTTAAGAGTTCTAAGAATCTTAACTGAATAAGAGTCTTATTTATTTTCCATTTTATTATTTTTCATGTTTTAGTTTGATTGTAAGGCTTAAACAGGTCTTAAGCCTTGTATGATGAACTAACCCGATTCTAGTTCCTTCGGAAAAAAAACCTGATACATATGCCCGAAGATGTTGAAATCATTCTATCAAGCTTTTGTTGGTGCTTACAAATCATAAAATTATTTGGAACTCGCCCAAAAACTACAATTTGTTGCATTCAAACCACATCTGAAATTCACTAACAAACCAAAAGTGTATCCATTACTTGTACCCAGAACAAAGAGAACTGACAAAAAGAGGATTCCCACTTCCAGAATGTTGCTAAGGCACTTAGCAATATTTCATTTATCATTATCCACATTCAAGAACCCTCTGATGACGTTTATCAAAACCAAGTGACCAAATTAGAATCTTTGGAAAAATTGGAAGTTCCGAATAGTTTACAGATCTTGTAAACTTTTTGCATAAAAAGGTTTAGAAATCTTGATTCCTATTGAAAGCATCATTTGGACAAACAAATAATGAACTAATAATACTATTCCCCAACCCTGCTGCATCAAAACTAAAAGGTTAATCACATTCTGGATGAAATGCAGAATGTACCATAAAGAAGAGAAAGAAACAGAAACAAACAACTTTTTAGAAGGTAAACTCTGAAAAACAAAGGACACAACCTTTTCAGAAGCAACATTTTCAATCACTGCGCAACCAAGATCCAGATTATCCGTTGTAAGAACTTGAACAATTTGATCGATCCGCTCAGCAGTTACATTTAAAGCCTGAAGAAGACTTCTAAGGTGACTTGACAAGGACACGCGAAGAGGTTCCTGAAGATTTTTTCACAAAGTTAATAAGTAATCCAAAGAACAGATACAACAAACAAAAAAGTACATGTCTCAAATTTCCATGGCCAAAAGATTGCTTCCGTAAGCAAAAGTTCTAGTGCAAAAGAAAAAAAAAGATATACCTTGCAAGTCACATGAGCTAAACTTCCAGCTAATGTTCCAACCATCAGGTGAGCTGCTCGAGATATGACACCATCATCCGTCTCCATAGCATAATCCTGCAAAGGGAAAAGAGGACGGGAAAAACAATTCATCAGTTTGAATTAAGAAAGTAAACATCGAGGTACAAAAAAGAACAAAAAAGGTCATTGCTAAGTCCAAATGTAGAAAATAATTTGTAATGCACTAATGCTTGATATTGAGCGCAACAAACTGAATGCACCTTTAAGACAAGTTCTTTAGTTGTCCGGCTAGCTATGGTAACACTTCGTTGGATAACTGGAGATACAATTTCTTTGATGGCCCTATCCATAGCTGCTTGAAGAATTCTATAACAATGCAAGTGTTAGAATGAGGTATAAGAAACATACTACGAACAGAAAACACAGAGGTAACTGGATTGTCATGTAAAAACATTTAAGAAATCAGTACCTCTGGAATTGCAATGGTGAACCCATTGAACTAAGTTTTGGATTGATATAAATATAAGAATCAGCATTCGGAATTATAGTCATTAACTGCAGAAGAGAAACACAATTAAAATCATATCAAAACCATGAAGGTAAGGGAACTTTGGAAAAAAGAACTCAGAAATATCATCAGACAAAATAAAACCTGATTCAGAGAAAATGGAGATGGAGATGGGGATGGTGAAGGCGATGGAGATGGTGATTGTGTAACTTGAGCCAGCCCCTGACCAGATGGGACACGTTCAGGAACATTGAGAGACCCAACTTTGTCATCCTCCAACATGGTATTTGAAGACAGATTCAGAGGAGCAGCATACTGAAAGCAGCAAAAGCATAAAACAAGAACCAATTATGCAAGGTACAAGATGATGAAATAGTAAAGGAGGTTAACATTCTCTCAAAAAGTAAAGGAGGTTAACAAACCTGTGAAAGAACATTTAGATGGTTAGCTGGATGAGACGAATTACTAACATCAGGCTGTGCTTCTGTGTGGTTCGATGAGGTTATAATTCCAGAGTTGACATCCACTAATGGCGGTGGCTGGCCTGCATTATTATCCTTGTTGGCAAAATCTGGATTACCCTCCACTTCACGTACCTTATCTTTAAGAAGTGAGGTTGGTTTAACTTCTTTAATATCCACCCCAAGGTTCTTGAATAAAACCTATAATCATTTTCCAATGAAGTCAAAAAAGTCATGCAAAAGTCTAAAATAATGAAAGTAGGAAGAAAGTACCTCAATATCAAACTTCAGGTTTATTTTAAGGTTTGGAAGGTTATAAATCTCAGTGAGTAAATTAAGGATGCCCATTGTCCATGGATTCGGAGGTTGATATGCTAAACTCGATTGGCATGGTTCCAAAATCTATAACATATCATAGTGCATTAGCATAAAAAATAACAAAAGGTTTGGCAACACAGAAAATTCAAGTTAATTACCTTTGAGGTAAATGGTATAACCGCAATCATCAATCCCTTCTCATATGCCTAAAACCAAAAAAAGAGAGAATATACAAGTTATGAATACAAATGACAAAAAATGTGAAATCCAAACTATCATGTGCTTAAGTGGCTTCAATAGAAAAAATGGAGAGGTAGAATTTGCAAACAAAAGGGATGTTACAAGAAAAGGCACCTTAGAACAGTTCTTTTTTAAGAATCTTAGAACAGTGAAATTAAAACTAGAACAGTTCTTTTTTAAGAATCTTAGAACAGTCAAATTAAAACTATAAACAGATCTCCAATACACCTCGATAATAAGAGTCTTGGGGTCAATTTCCTTGGCTCGTAATGCCTGATTTCTACCAATTGTGAATTTCCCAAGCCAGCTACCGAGGTTCTTCAGCAACGACCGCTCTTCAGAACTGGACTTTATAAGATCAGATCTCAGCAATGCCTACAGGAAACATGAGTCAGAAAAGAAATAAAACCATGCCATAATCGCAGCAGTATTTAGATTAGACAAGTGAACCTTGCAATTTTCATAAGTAGCTTTTATAATCTCCTTGTTCAATGACTTGGAGTTTACTTTGTCCAAGAACTTGAGATACAAGTCATGAAAATTTGGCTCGATGCTTGCTCTGTTAACATTCAAGGACATAAACTTCAAAATGTAACGAAAAAAATTAACCATTAACAAGAAAATTGCACAAAGTTATAAGTCTTGAAATAGATTTTTGCTTCACCTTTTCATCACCATATACTGTGCAAACCAAGGATAGTATTGCTCCTTGAGAACTTCGTTAAATTCGTTTGCTTTGGTATCCATATTGGCAGTTGAAATGTTGTTAATCATGAATAATATCTTGTCCTGGATTTCTGATGAAGGAGCCTGAACAACATGAAAAGAACATTAAATACAACCTGAAGAGAAGGAAATGAACTCATGACAATGGACACTACACAACATAAATCCAGCCAACCTCTATGTGTGTATCTCTTCTTTCAGCTGCAGCAACAAGTGTTTCAATGTTTAAAGCTGCCCCAAAACCAGTGCTATAAGAAGGTTGCCGAAGCATACCTAACACACAACATGAACTGGAAAGTTAAACCTCTAATCAAGTTAGGAAAAATGAAGACCAAGAAAATGGGTATGATACAAAACTGAGTTAGCAACAACACGAAATATGCATAAATAATCCACACTAATCACATGAACTAAAAAAAGAGCAGATAATACACTCTGAATCTGCAGTGTGAAATAGCAAAACAGCAGTAACTTCTACCTGTAGATGTCACACTTCGAGAACGAAGAATACCAGAAGAGGAAGATAAAGCAGATGTGGCACTGGCAACATGATGTGAAGATAAAGCAGTCGTGGCACTGGTAACATGATGTGAAGAGGATTGCACAGGCTGCACAGTGAACAAAACATTGAAAAAGTGGAAAATGCAATCTGATGATGCTTACAAATTGTTTACCCCTAAACCGCATTTAAGTCCAGTTTATGACAAGAGAACAAAGAAACTTCCAATACCTTCTGATTAGTCACAGACTCGACAGATCCAGATACAAATGAAGATTGCACAGGATGTGATAGCACAGGTTTTGTATAGCTGACAAGCCCGGTAGAGGGCTTAAGCCTTTCACCAAGCAAACCTTGATGCCTCTGTTGCAGTTGCAAAGAAGAAAGTTGCTGACTTAACTGTGTTGAAGCTGAACCCATTAACTGCCATGATGCCTCAGATGCCTGAATTCGTAGTTAAACTGAATTAAAAGGTCGGCAACTATTTTGTCTTAAGCAGCTGAAAGATGCTTCATAAAGCTATAATGTTTATATTGATTTAAGTGGAATTATAGCAAGATTTTTTTCCCCAGTGAGGGGAAGTGATTCATTAAAGTGTTACAAGTACTACACACGCTCCGCAAACAACTTATTAGGATAGTATATTCAGCCCAGCCACATCCATGCATAAGCATTAAAAAGAACTCATATGCATTATTAGACCTTTACAATAAATGACACTCTAAAATACAGTAACAAAATGATTTCCTAGGATACTTCGAACATGAAAGAATCGATATTTATCATTAAGACAAGTTATACCTCTATGTTGTCAATGGAAGATGCTACAGAACTGGATTGCTGATCAACAGGAACAAGGTTGCTACTGCTTGTTTCCAACTGACTACTAGATGAGATCCTTGCAAGTGCCCGCTCAATGAAAGAAACTAAATCAGCATGTGCTGCACGCAAATGAGATATCTGTAATATGTGATTGCAATACTGCGGCCATTCTACCAGACGATCAGTGAACTGCTCCAGAGCCTTGGTACCAAACGTAAACATCTGCACCAATAATGCAATATGAACAAGTAATATATTTTAAACAACAGAAAGTGCTTCATCAATTAGGTTATCAACCTTTGAGTCAACAGGTTTGCGCAATGCATCAAGAACTCCACGCAAAGCAATGCCAAGAGCAAGATGTGTAACAAGCTGATGCTTTATCAAAGAACCTATAAAACACTATTATAAGAGAAATAACAAAAGAAAAAGTGAAAGATTCAAAGGAACAGGTAGGAAGTAGAATTCTATATAGTGACATAAACACTCACCAAAAAGCAGAGCCACCAACTTAAGTTGTCTATCTGGATATTTTGGGAAGAATTTGTACTCTTCAAAAAGGTTGCGAATGATGCACTCAAAGATTGTATGCTCCCTAAAAATCATGTGGAAACAATAAAATATTGTAAATGCATTCTTGAGAACCAATTAACGTCCTAAGTTAATTTAAAAAGAGCAAACAAATAAGAATAACAAAGAGAATCCATGCTTGTCCCCTCTTTGGAGACACAAAATGTTATCTATAGAGAGACAGGTAACAACACCTATATCCCAGAACACAGGTTTACATGTCACATCCAAGGGAGACCAAAATGTCCATTTGACTATGTAACTAAAAAAAACACCTAAAAGTCAGTGAAATCTAAAATGATCATTTATTAATGTTAGGATGCTCAGACAATATGAACTCTAATTTGTGATAATTAAATGGAATAAAGGATGGCAGGTGAATGGAGAAAGCTTCAAGAAACATAACTTTGACATAAACAAGAAACAGGGTTTGAACCTTACTATCTTTATATTTTTTTTCCAAGAGAGTTATGTTACTCTATCTTTTCAACTAACAACGTAGCAAACTAATAGGAGACTAAAAGTCTGCACAAAATATTGTCAGTTGTCATTGATAAATATTATTCAAACCCATCTCATTCTATTTTTATCTGGTCCAACATATAGATATGTATCTAGATTTCTTGTTTTCAAGACAAATAGATGACAATAACCATATCAATAGCTATTACCTCTCCAAAAAAAAAATCAGTACCAATTGCAGAAGGCAAAAAGCACACTGGGATAGCATGCTAAAAGAAAAAAGAGTGGCGCATAATAATTATACAAAAGATTCAACCAAAATGAGATGGCATGAGCAAGTGGAAAAACAAAATGCAAAACAAGAATGTTTCCCGATCAGACAGCTGGTGTTGGCTATCAAGGCATTACTCTGCGAATAGGGTATACAGGCAGGTACTTCCTAGGGGCCTGATTTCAGAAGATATCAGAGTCGATTCAAGGAGGATCTGACACTTACATGTTCCTCTCAAAGTCAAGATTTTCAGTTGGTTGTTCAGTTAGGGCAGACTCCTCACCAGAGTACAAAGATCGAGATGGGCACCACAAGCAGACACTACATGTGTGTTGTGCGAAACGGCATTCAAGGACATTACACACCTATTTTTCACTTGTCCCACCGCCATAGAGGTCTGGCAGCGCATGGGTCTTGTTGGAGTCCATACTACAGGTTTTCAGTAGTTGTGGGCCCCCCTACGGGCTTTGAGCACACAGTCCAACGTGGGCTGGCGACGGGCTGGTTCCATGGCCACAGCTTGAGCGGTTTGGCTGCAGCGCAATTGCACAAATTTTTTTTTGGGTTTATGTTGAGAATATTGTACACATCTCTTCTCTTATGATGGGGTGGGATTTGGGATAGCACTAAGGAATTTTTTTGGAAAGCCTTAACCGAAAAAGTAGTCATTTTTCCTTTTTTTCCTGTTTTAACACACATGTACATTTACTATTTCAGTTTCAATAAAAATGGATGCCTACCAATCTTGTAGTTGTACTTTCCTTCCCAAAAAGGATGTAAAACAAGAAGGCAACAGTTTTAGTTGAACAACTATTGCTTTCCGAAATCTAGTAAAAGAAAGGGATGAAAGCTAACCTATCTTCAGATGATTCTTTAAAGTGTGAAAGCATTTGAACCATTGAATCAACGGTTATCTGCCCGGAGAACATCTGCTGGAAGTAACTATTTGCATCTGCCTCTACATCGTCCGGAACTGTTTCATTACTTGCCAATTCTACTGTTCTAGTACTTGGAGCTTTTTGGTTGGATGAATATAGCTTCTTTATTTCTTCAAAAGGATGTTGAGCAAT
The DNA here is from genome assembly GCA_001647135.1 of Pontederia paniculata. Lineage (NCBI taxonomy): Eukaryota > Viridiplantae > Streptophyta > Magnoliopsida > Commelinales > Pontederiaceae > Pontederia > Pontederia paniculata. The sequence goes on along the minus strand of LTAE01001717.1, from coordinate 9,200 downwards.
AAGCTGACCAGAGTAGGCTTGAAGAACCTACATGAAACAGTTAAATTGGTCCAGCATGCAATGGAAGGAATACAGATTCTGTGCTTATTTGATACATATTACTGAATTAAAATAAAAAGGTCTCTGTAAAACCTTGAAAAACACGGGGCATGCATCTTGGTAAGCATTCATAATAGCGGCTCGAGCAGAACCATCAGAGACTTCAGTTCTTCCATTGTTGGCTACATCTTTCAAGAACCTAAGACATTGCTGGGAAGAAGAAAATATTCTCAGAAGATCTTTACAATAATCACTTCCATTAAACATGCTTGCCATTTCTTGAATACACATATACCTCAAAGAAAACATCTTTGCTTGTACTCAAGTTATCATTCAACCAATTCTCAAGATTTATCAGCTCTTTTGCAGAGGCAATTGCAGCTAATTTAATGCTGAATGAGAAAGGAGCAGCAGCCAGTGTCGATGACAAAATCTGATAACATTCGAAAGAAAAGATTATGCAACCAATAAAAAAGCAGGAGCAACACTCGCATGCTTTCATGTGTTGCAACACTTGATTACTCTTTTATAAGAGCAAAAGGATGACTAGGAAGGTCTAGTCATCCACATGTATTATATATGAAAGATGTGCACGTGTAACCAAAAGAGGAAAGTATATAGGTGGGTAATAAAAAAACACACGCTCCCCCATTCTTCAGTCAATAAAAGAATGTGGTACAGTATTCCATGCATTTTTCAAAAAGAAGTTATCAATGCAACCAATAGTTATATCATCTTCATACGAGAGGCTTGATCTTCTGTTACCACTAAAAACTGAATTCTAAGTTAAACCATGTATAACCAATTACCTAAGCAAAACATGAAATGACTAAGGGCCCATTTGGCTTAGCTGGTTTGAAACAAAAGTTATAGTGTTGATAAGTACTTCAAATGCTGAAGCTGAATTTTAAACATAAACAATTACATGTTTGGATAAAAGAGTTGATTTATTTAGAGCGATAAACGAATCGATAATAATAAGTAGTTATATTGTTTGATAATACATAGTTGCTGATAAGTGGTTTGATATTCAAATTACTGAAATAACATTTATGATTAATTTAAAGTAAAAAATCTTAAGTATACGATATGAATTAGAAAAATATTGATGAAAGAATTAATATACATATGTTTATAATATTTAATAGATTAGGAAAAAAGAAATATAAGAAATAGGGGAAGGGGAAGGGCCTCGCCCTCCCCCTTTCCGACAAGTGTCTCCCTCCCCAAATGGGAAAGCAGCAGTGCTGCTGCCCTGGGAGCGTGGGTCCTCCCAGTTCGAGGGTTTGGGCAACAAGGACGGATGGGGTCCTTGCCCGCCCCCCTCACACTTTTATTTTAATATTTATTTAATGTAGTCGGGCTCTCCTGAATTTTTTTCCTAGTTCCGCCCCTGCCCATTGAGCTAGGAGGGTGCCACCCTCCAAAGTTCGAATGGAAGCTGCTGCCACCATATACTCCAGAGAGTGGCTTCCATCCTCTCAAACCAGAGGGGGGCAATGTCGCCAGTGCCTTTGTGAGGGAGAAGAGAAGTGGGAGAAAAGTGGAGAGATCAAAGTCAGGTAATATTTTTCATTTATGTTAACCAACTTTTATCAGTTTGTGCAAAATAAAAACACTTTCAACAGGTTTGCCTCTTCAAAATATGATACCAAACACTACAATTTTTAAAAAATGTCTTGCAATTTTGACCAGCTTATAAGCTAAGCCAAACACCCTCTAAGTAACAACAAACTACTATTTCATCAACAGAAAGAAAATCATGCAAATAAAACAATGACATTGATATTCAAAGAACTAACCAAATGCTTAAAGAATCAAAGATATAAAAGATTTCTTTTCTGACTATGGACATAGAAGTGTTTGAGGAATATGCGTCATCTCAAACCCTCAACTAAATATGCATCATCCCAGGACAATGAAATTGGGACACGCAAATACACAAATGACTAAGATTATTAAGTACATGAATGAACATCTGCATGCAAAACTTTTATGCAATCTTTCTTAAAAGAAGAAAAAAGTTATCAACAATTTACTTGAAGCCATCATTAACCCTGGAAAATCAGTTACCTTAAACTCTTGGCAAATATCAAAAATTCTCAGGAAGATGTTAGAATCAGTATGACCATCTACAAATCCTCGAACTACAATGTCAGAGTTAGTCTGCCACATATGATGAATAATGTTGCTCCTTGAAGAATCTTTCAACATTATTGGGAATACAGCAGAAAGTACTTCACGCTGGATAAGATTGTAAGCAGTCTGCAGATAAATGACAGAATTTTGTCAATCCCAACCATATATTCATGAGGAATACACACTCAGATAGAGCACGTACATTAATGTGGCAAACCCCCAGAATTAGAATCTCTGGATAATGAGTCAGCGGATAAGCCAATATAAGACGAACAGATGTAGCATGGCCTCTTTCAGCCAGTTGGCACAAAATGTCTAAAAGGCCCAGAGAAAACCATGCATGATTTCCTCTATTACAATTTCCAAGATCAGGAGACACCTGAAAAATAATCCAACATGCTATCTAGTATCGACCATGTCTGAAAAGAAAAAAAACGAACTGCCAACTCAGTATAAACCAAATAGATATACCAGCTGCCTTGTACAATGAGCAAATGTGAATATTTCAGGTGGAGCTGACACAGCATATCTTAAGAAAGACAGCTGACCCTCTGTATTCTTCCAAACAGACCCACAAATCGTATTGAGTGGAAAAGGCTCCTAAGAATTCATCTCGTGGGTTAAACAATATGAACAAAAGGAATTTTCTGACAAGCAAAATTTTATATAAATCCAGAAAAGGCACCTGGCAAGCTCTACTGTATATAGATACCAGAAGAGCAAATGCTGTCTCATCAGGTATGTTAAAACCTTCATGGTCAAGGTTTTCCATGACTGTAGTCCAATTTGTCATTGGTGCCTGGATAGAACAAAATACGATGTAAAAAAATCAACCTGGACATTGGTATTTTCTTGACAAAGTTCTAGTAAGATAATAGGAGAAAAACAAATAAAGAGTTTATGCTCACAAGTTGCTTAATTGAGTCAACTAGAACATCAACATTCCACGAGTTTAACGATGATAAATCATCAGTTATGCTTCTACCAATAGCTGAGTAGAATATTGCATGCTCATAATGAGTTTCTTTGAGACCAGCATATGAGAAAGCAAGAGTTCCAAGTAACTTAGCGATTGTAACTTCATTGAGAGGTTGAAACTGGGAGAGTATCTCTATACAATGAGAAGCATTCAGTGTGCATCCATAGCCTAATTCTGTAACAGCATCAGCCATGCTCATTTCCCTCTCAATTTCCGCTAGAACGTCATCAAAATAGGTATCATCAGATTTAGATACTAGATCGAAGTTCCTGAAAAAAAAATAATAAATTGTGCATTATAACTGGATCGTCCATTGACTTGCACTATGAATTCCTGAACCACCTAGCTCTGGAGGAAAATACCGTGTATAGTTAACAGTATCAGCATCACTTGTCATTGATGGGAATGGTAAGAAGAAAGAGCTTCCCTTAAGCTGCACCAAAGACACAAATTTGGTAAAGGAGTCCATGTACATTGATAGACCCTCTGTTTGGTACAGGAACATAACAATATCCTGAATTTGTTCAGCATTTAGTACTGCAGACGGAGTTGCACACAATTCTTCAATCTGAACAATGCAGAAATTTTGCCCTGATATAGTTTAAAATAGTTAAAACTACCCTTCAAAAAAATAATTAAAACTAGAAAAAATCAGTAGTAAAAGCAAAACCTACAGTATTAAGAGTGTGATGAACACAACATATAAAGACAGCTTATTCTAGCATAGAACAGAAACTTTTTTTTGGGAAAGAACGGAGAAACTTACCTTTTAATCTCAGATTTGGATTTTCAGAATCAGTCAAAGCAAGCCCAATACCAATTTTTTCTGCCATCGAAAATCCCAATGCATTTGAAATATCACCTAAAAACCCTTCACCAACTGACATAGTCTTTAGGGCTTCGCAAAGAGCAGCACTAAAATTTGGTCTATCGAGTAGATATCTTATGATAGCAGATAAAAGATCTTTTTTCTGCTGCTGAATTTCCCTGCCGCCTAGTGCTGTATGACTTAAACAAATCTGAAGCAACAATACGCTACCTTCAATCCCATTGTCAGCAAACTGCAGAAAAAAGAGTCATGTGCAATGTGTCATGACAAATGGCTGAGATGGGGAGTAGCAAATGGGCAAGATGTTAATAATGAAATACATAGATAACAAGAAAGACCTCAGAATTATGTTATACATATATCATAAAACTAAAAGATCCAATTCCATGTCATCTTATATGTACTTTAAGAATTTGAATTGATTGAATGAGGCAGATTTGAAATCTATAAAATTATTACAATTCAATGCAACGTTCTAACAATACCATTCCTGTGAGAAAAGTCTTTTTTTTTAGAGAGAGTTTCCAGTGAAAAGTTAAAATAAATGGAAACACTGAAGAATCATAACATAAACAGTTTGACAAACAGATCAGCCTATATGACCTTAATGTATCAAAGTTGAAAACCGTAAGTTCATGCTATTCTTCAACATATATCGATTATATTTGATCGCAGTGATATGAAGCATACAGAGTTTTCATATGGTACTATGTGAAAATCAACAGCTGCAAGTTATCCACAGAAAGAACAAGCATGTCAAGAGATGGTTTATGTAATTACCTTTTGCTTTGAAGGAAAAGAGGAAAAGGAACAGCATTTTACCTTTAAAAAATTTACCTTTTTTCGCTCATGGAAACAGAAATGGAGCAGTTAATTACAAATAGACTATGTAGCCAACTAAATTGCATCCATCCAAGATCATGTTTCTTTCAATGTTCATTTATCTTCTACTTAACCATCAGGTCTACATGTGATAAAGAGAGGTAAACGAGTTTTCTCTATTCCTTTCTCGCCACAAGCAGTCCCCACAAGAACAGCTACTCTTCTCTAATGCATTTTATATATTAACACCAGATTGCAAGAGGAAAATTAAATTCTCACATTGCTATCTAAGGCACCGAATGAATAATGAAATAACAACCGCAGCGATGTTTGTAAATAGGTCAACTTTCACCATTCCCGCATAGATTGCAGGAAGATTCAGCTTGCAGAAAAGAACACGACATATTAATGATAAACATTATAATCATAAAATTTCCACCCAACACGAAGCACAATATGAAACATGATCAAGAAATTATCGGTTTGGCATAGAAGCACAAATGATAAGGAGCCATAGTTAATTAGATGCCCTTTGAAAAATCCAGTAATAAAAGAACAAGAAACTGCAAACGCAGCGATTTCATCATACAAACAAAAAATCTAAAACCCACTAGGGTTCTCAAGCCCGATTGGCAAAGAAAAAACAGCAAAATAATTAAACGACGTTGCGGAAAGACAGTAACAAGGATCAAGAATCGTCCCCAAACCTGGAAAAGTTCGCGGCGGATCGCATCAAAATTGGAAGCATTCACGCTCTGCAGCAGGAGCCGGATCTCGCCGGCGACGGTGGAGAAGGGAGACATGCCGGCGACGGAAACCGGGGAGCGGCTCCCTAGGGCCAAAGCGTCAACGGAGGACGATGTGGACGAAACGAGTGCTTCGAGTGGAGAACGAGAGAGAAAGCGATGGAGAAGAGGACGCGGCGCAGGTGTTCGCGCGAGAGCCTCTGAGAGAGAGAGAGAGAGAGAGAGAGGAGTCGGAGGCTTTTTGAGCAAGAGATTAAAGAAGACCGACTTCATCCCCTTTTATGGTCTCCGGGATTTTGCGAAACATTTCTGTAGAATGGGACGTGAAATGATGCAGAATGGCGTTAGGATTTCGCTTCCCGGGCTCCATAAAGGCCTCGTTGCTTCGGCTTCCACTGGGTCGGGCTTCAACTAAATGGGCCCCCAAATTTCGAGGCCCAGGAAATTACAAAATGGTTCATTTATTTTGAAAAAAAATATTACTTTTTTTAAATACAAGTTTGATATAGTGATTGAAGTTATAGTGTGAAACTAATTTATCAATTGTGTAATTTCAGTTTTTATCTTCTAATTTTCCCGGTATTTAAATTCAAAATATCTCGATCTCATATGAAGAATTCTAAAAATTTAACCCCTTAAAACGAGTTTATGTTTTTTCTATTTACAATATTTACATCTCTTAAGTTAAAAAATATTTGATAACTAAAGTGTATTTTTTTATTTTTCATTTAACAGAAAGTTTACTGCGCAAGAAAGGTGGGGTGCACTTTATAATTTTTGGCTTGCTATGTTGCAAATGGTCAAAGGTAACTTTTTTGCTATAAGGGTGTTCACGGGTCGGGTTTGACCCGACCCGAACCCAAATCCGATCCAACCCGATCGATTTTGTTCGGATTGGGTTGGGTCGGATTGATGACAAAATAGTTATCGAATCCGATCCAATCCGACTTTCATTGGGTCGGGTTGGATCGGGTCGGATCATCGGTTTATCCGATTGAATTTTTTCATATATTTTCAGTTATTTTTTATAATACTTAACATCAATTATATTTAAAAAAATGAAGAAATATATTTTTTTCAATGTTCTATAATGATTTAAATTATATAAAGTATAAATTTGTAATATACTTTAATTTTAAAGTACTCTAAAATTCTTATTAAGAATAAATTAGTTTAAATTTAATAAAAAATATATAAAAGTTCGGGTCATCGGGTTGGGTCGGGTTGATCAGGTTCGAAAAATTGAAATCCGTACCCGACCCGTTGATGATCGGGTTATGGTCGGGTCGGTTCGGGTTCGACCCGATCAAAGATTCGATCCGACCCAATTGAGATTGGATCGGTTCGGATCGTCGGGTTCGACCCGATGAACACTCCTAATAATTTGTTCCAAATTTTAATGTCATGCAACTTAACTTATAAATGTTAATGTTAAAACAAGAGATACATCTCCCTTCTTCATTTTGATCACATTTAGATTTAATATAACCATATACAGCATGCTCGAGTGCATTTGAATAGAATAATTGAATTTGTTCCCATTTTAATCTTTTGTTTCCAAATACAAAAAGGCTAGACAATGAGGCCACACAAGGAAAGGCTTGAGGCCCGCAATAATTTAAGCATCTTAATTTCTAACAATATACGTTATCATCTATTAAGATCAACAATATTAAGTCATTAATAGTCAATCAACATTAATTGTGCATGTTATTTTCATTTTTAAACTAATCTTATTATTCTCATATCTATAATTAATTACGCATCTAAATTATAAATAATTCAAAATAACTAAATGTCCTTTGTTGTTTTAGTTTACCATTTTTTTGGCGTTTAATTTATTCTTCTTCTAGCAATATAATATCCTAACTAATAAACTCACACAATCAATGCAAATCTCTCAATCAGTTTAGCTCACAAATCTTATTCTTTATCGTTAAAGAATTACACACTAAACTGATTCCTTGTTTGACTCTAGAAAAAATATATTTTATATCATAATAATCTTATTCTTATTTTTTTTTATATCTCTAATATCTTAACATCTACAATTTATTACCGTATTTTTTAGCGCTTTTGAATATCTTAGTATGACTCTCGGAAGTGACATAAAATAGAAAGATATATTACAAAAAGGTTGAATGGGGAAGTAAATCATAACTTGACTTATATATATATAAGTCAAGTGATGTGACAGCTTAGATTGAAAAGAAAAAAAAGACTCTTTCCTCTTATGTTGGTTGGAGAAAAAAGTAAAAAATTATTTTCTTAAATAGTAAAAAGTCTATTAATTACATGCGCAAGTAAAATTTAATTTGAATCGTCGAATCACGTAACTTATATGTACAAGTCAAGTTGTGATTTACAACTCCGTTAGATTCATAACAAAAATATCTTAACAATTATTAAGTGAAAGGGAAAACAAAGAAAATAGAGGTAAAAAATTAATCTTATTTAGATGAAGAGAAGAAAAATAATTTTTTTTTATTGGACGAAAATATCTTAATATATGTATTTATATATTTAATTATGATTCTAAGTTTAATGGGGGTGAAAATTACAACTTGACTTATACATAATATACGTAAGTCATCTGATCTGATGACTTAGGCAAAAATTCATTTTCTAATGGTGGTTAAAAAAATAGTAAAAATTTATTTTCTTAAATATTCAAAGAAACTACTAATCACCTACATAACTAAAATTTAATCTGGACTGCCAAATCATATGTCTTACATATATAAGTCAATTTATAATTTACACCCCCCGTTAAACTCTTTAATTATATATTATATAAATTATTTTTTTATTTTAAATATAATTTTTTGCACAACTTAATGGCTAACATTGTTTTTGTACATAAATTTCACAAAGATAATAACTAACTGAACGATGCAGAGAGGAACTCAGGGGTTGAGTGTGAATGGATTAGGGACTCGCAGCACACGCTGCTCTCCTTATAGTGGCCGCCTTCGCGTAGCACTCCGCCCCCAGTCCGCGACCGTGAACGGCGCTCTGAAGCGTGATGGAGTGACGGCTGTCCGCAGCGCTCCTTTTCTCTTCTAGACGATATCATATCAACGCACGATCCGCGCGTTATATGCCACGATGCCGCTCGCGTCTCAACTGGCAAGGAGCGCAATCGTCGTCGTCCCACGCGAATGCTCGTTCGCGTCACGGCCGTGATCCGTGTGATCATGGCCCGTCAATCACGGTCGTGATCTCTGCGATCACGACCTCACATGACCATCACGACTCGTGATCACCTTGATCACGGCTCACTGTAATCATCACGGTCGTGATGACTGGTCACGGACCGTGATATCCTATCACGGCCCGTGATGACCTATCACGGCCCGTGACCATACTGGTCACGGCCCGTGATCATGCTGGTCACCTTACAACAATCTCTCACTTGACCAGCGTGGTCACTATGTCAGCACTCCCACTATCCGTGAGTAGTCTAACTGGAGATTATTGTCCCGAAGTTTTCACTATCCGTGAATACTTCATACTGACTCAGTCACTCTTGAGTCCCATCAAGTCAACATCCTTGATGAAAAACGCTAGCTGCAATTTCCTTTGTAAGGGAATCAGCTAACATGTCACTTATAGGCATATACGTCATTGTCACTTCCTTCTTTTC
>LTAE01001716.1:29065-41684 GCA_001647135.1 Pontederia paniculata | reverse complement strand
AGGACTTACTAAGGAGGGTCGACTTCGTGGGTTAGGAAGATTGAGCTCGCAACAAGCTAGTGATGCTTCTGTCGCTGGTCCTTCTTGTAGTTCGGCCGCCGAACCCGCCCCTGCGACTATTGCTGGGATGAAGGACCTTGTGGTGGAGGTGGTAGATGAGAGAGTTACACCGCTTTTGTTAGAGGTCCTCAATTTGATTCGCGGTCGTTCTGCTCCTCGTACTCCTCCGTCCGATGATTAGATTATGTTGTATTTGACTTATGTTGTACGAAATGCTTTCAAACATGTGTTGTCGACTTAGACTTTGTGATGAGTACTTCGAAACTTTTATTATCGACTTAGACTTTGTGATGAGTACTTTGAACTTTATTGCGTTTATATGTCATCTTTATTATTTAGTGCATGAATGAGTATAATTGGTTGCTATGATGATATTATGTTTTATATACGTATTTTTTTAGAAATGGATGAAAACATTTTAAGTTGGTTTGATGATTTGCGACAGAAATATGATACCATTTTCGAAAATGCACGATAATTAGAGACAATTTATCATCGAAATAGCGACAGATTAACAACAAAGGTAGCGACAGATTAGCGACAAAATGATGATAGATTTGCGACAGAAGTAGCGAAAGATTAGCGACGACATAACGACAGATTTGCGACGTGTTAGAGACTAATTCGGAAAAGAACTTTTTCGTTTACCGACAGTTTAACGATTTACTACGGGTTAGCGACAAGTTTAGCGAAGCGACTTGATTTTTGCGACAGTTCTTTGTCGTCGCCGGGTTGTCGCTAAGTTATCGCTAACATATTTAGCGACAGATCATCGACGGTTCAACGACAGAATTTTCTGTCGCTGAATCCAAGAATAGTGTTTGTACCGCAAACCGCAAATTATAACTTTTTTTGAAGTGTATAATTTGACACAAACAACCTTGTGCTGGATAATTTTACATGAAACCTTCTACGTAGGCAAATTTCCAATGGATCTATTACTTGGCAGAATTTTTTTTTTTAAACTCTGATGAATCAAATAAGAACCAGAGCAAAATTGCAAGATGTCGGCATGTCATCTGCTTTGACCATGGCGACTTTTTTTTTCTTCCCTTCTTTTCTGATATGATCAGATCGCTCGTCGTCGAAATCAATGTGTCCGCCATCGTCCCAACGGCCCACACGCGGCTACGCGCTCGCGCCATTAAATGCATGGTCTTCACCTCCTCCTCCTCCTCACTCTCCATGCATGCACAGTACTCTTCTTATTATTTCACGTAACACTGCAACTTCTACTGCATGCTTACTCGTCAGCTATAAAAGGAGGAGTATTGCCATCGCTCCGAAGCATCAAGGCCTGTGGCAAGCAAGCGAGCGAGCGAGTCATGGGTCTCTCCAAGAAATGGCTTCCTGTGTTGGTGCTTCTTGCTTTGGGAGTCGTCAGCGAGCTGAGTTCAACTGTTCTCGCCGACTTCGGCGGCCCTGGAAGGTTCGGCCGCGGCCCCTTCGGCCGTGAGTGCCGCTTCGGCCAGTGCCGTGGCGGAGGCTTCGGCGGCGGTCGTGGTGGAGGCTTCGGCGGCGGCCGCGGCGGAGGCTTCGGTGGAGGAGCCGGTGGCGGCTTTGGCGGAGGTGGTGGCGGCGGCTTAGGTGGCGGTGCTGGCCATGGTGGAGGCTTCGGTGCTGGTGGCGGCGCTGGTGGTGGCGTTGGAGGGGGTGGAGGCTTTGGCGGTGGTGGCGGAGGTGGTGCAGGTGGAGGAGCTGGCAGCGGCGGCGGGTTTGGCGCCGGTGGTGGCGTAGGTGGTGGTGCAGGAGGGGGAGTTGGCGGTGGCGGAGGGTTCGGCGGCGGCGGGGGAGGTGGTGTCGGTGGCGGAAGCGGCCATGGTGGAGGCTTTGGAGCAGGTGGCGGTGTTGGAGGTGGTGCTGGTGGCGGCGGCGGCGTAGGAGGTGGCGGAGGCTTCGAAGGTGGAGGTGGAGGCGGTGTTGGTGGTGGAAGTGGCCACGGTGGAGGATTTGGAGCCGGAGGTGGTGTAGGCGGCGGAGCTGGGGGCGGAGTAGGTGGCGGAGGAGGATTTGGTGGTGGCGGTGGAGGTGGTGCCGGTGGTGGAAGTGGCCAGGGAGGAGGCTTCGGAGCTGGAGGTGGCGTAGGCGGTGGAAATGGCGGAGGTGTAGGCGGTGGCGGAGGATTCGGTGGTGGCGGTGGAGGTGGTACCGGTGGTGGAAGCGGCAGTGGCGGAGGGTTCGGAGCTGGAGGTGGTGTAGGCGGCGGCGCTGGAGGCGGAGTTGGCGGCGGCGGCGGCTTTGGCGGCGGTGGTGGCGGAGGAACTGGCGGCGGTTCCGGGCATGGTGGAGGATTCGGTGCCGGAGGCGGCGTTGGAGGCGGTGCAGGTGGCGCTGGCGGTGTAGGCGGCGGCGGAGGCTTTGGAGGAGGTGGTGGCGGCGGAGCAGGCGGAGGTGCTGGCAGTGGTGGCGGGTTCGGCGCCGGCGGTGGAGCAGGTGGAGGTGTTGGAAGCGGTGGTGGCGGAGGTCTAGGAGGAGGCCATGGTGCTGGCGGCGGCTTTGGAGTAGGCATTGGAATTGGAGTTGGCGTCGGAGTTGGTGGAGGAGCCGGCAGCGGTGCCGGAGGGGGCGGTGGCGCCGGAGGTGGCGGCGGCGGTCACTAAAAGCTTTCATATTCTAATACAAAGTGTGGCATGTATTGAACTAAATTTTCTGGTCTTTATAGTTACTGAGCTCTGTATTGAACTAAACAAGTCTGAATCACGTAATAATATTTAAAATTTCTACATGTTTTCTATGCTCCATAGTTTTTTTTATCTTTAATCAAGTTTCTGTTTAATCAGCTAATTAAAGTTTTACTTGTCAAATGCCAAATGCCAAGGAAAGATGTGTCAGCCTTCAGTTACAGTACACTGCAGAAGCAAGCACCTTGACCTGGTGAAGGCACTGCATCATCTCTGCAAGCACTACCTGAAATTTTCAGACTTCTAAAAGCTTCTTGTGATTGGTTTCATCTTTCTGAATCTGATTTCTCATCTGAACATTTCATGGACCTACTGCACTTATTGGCAAGTTTCTTTGTTCAAATTTTGATGTGTGATGATTGGAGAGGCTGAAAAGTATGGGTTGCAGAAGCAAGCATTGGTGTGATTGATGAACTTTGCAGGAAGTGGAGATAGAGAACTCCACAGGGGAATATGTTGGAGTGGAAAACCAATTATGAGGAATTCTTGCCCCCAATAAATGAGCAATAATGTCCTATCAGTAATAAATGAATAGTTGAGTCAGGACCATTTGCTTTTAATGCATGTTTTTACAAGGGTGAAAAAAAAAAGGTTATGCCAACTTTGCCATGAAAAAAGATAAATGCATGTCATGATGCAAGTAGGAAACTTCCATATGTTCAAAAGATAGTTGCAAAAGTAGAATGAGTTTATAATTTCCTACAAGATCAATGAGTAAGAAATCACTTGACTTGGACTATAAAAGAATAGTTGTTATCTTGTGTACCTGCACCAATCGGCCAATCCTAAAAAAAGGAACCTAACAAACAGCTAAAACAAATCATGCCTTCCACTGGCATAAGAAGTACACCTTGGTTGAATACAAGTGGTCAGCAGCACATCTCTAGGTATTATATGATGTGAGCTCTCCGATAGACAACGGATTTTGCAGTCAAAAGATATGTTACTAAATTACAAAGGTATTATCAAATAAATTAATCATGGTTTTAATGAAGAAACCATAATTGTTACTCATACAGTATCCAAAAATGATAGCTACAACTCGCTAGGAATTAATAATGCAGTAGCATCATTCAGCACCTTCCGGGCACGCGAGTAAACAGCATTTACTGTTTCAGAAGTCCCAATCTGTCAAACAATTGAAAAAAAAACTTGAATATGTCAAAATAACTCAAATACGGCACGAACGTATGTATGTATATGATATAGACCGTGCATTACCTTTGTCTCCATCAAGTAGTAATCTTTCCACAGTTCCCTATTTTGTGTATGGATGGCCAGAGCTGACTCGTATACTTTACGAGCATTAGTAATTCCAGATTTATCTCCAGTGAAACCAAGGTTTGATTCGAGATCTATGCAGTGCTTGAAGATCTTAAGGCTCGGGCGGGGTAGAGCTAGAAATCTGAAGAAAAGAAGAAATAAGATAGTTTTATAGTATGAAAATTATTACCTCAACACAATATTTACGAAAAACTTAAACAAAATCACATAACTAAGCGAAACAGAAATAGATTTGCCCCTCAAAAAACAAAAATAGGTTTGCAGCATACTGTTTATATATATCTCTTGCTCGTTTGATGCCATCTCTTTGGAGAAACCAGTTCACAACAGCAGAAGATATCAAACCCCCAGACTCACTTCCACCATCTCTGCCCAATGCTAAAATCAGGGCGTTCATTAGCTTATCAAAATATTCTCTGTCATTTGAAAATAGTTTCATTGCCTGCAAAACAATGAAGACGAAATGTAACGTAAAAAATCATGAGATATCAGAAAATAGAAGTTCTAACCCAACTAGATAAAGAAGAAACAAAGAGTGCACTCCAGTGTGAATCTAGGTAACTAAATTAGACTGCTAATGGAGACTCGAGCTCTCAACTGCAACTGAGCACAAATGCAAATGTGAACGACATCAACTTTTGGGTCATATAAATGCAAATTGCAAAAGGTCACGTGGACACTCCACAAGGACCATCAATCCATTTTTTTTATGTCAATGGTGGATAGAAATACACCTTTATTTTTTTTAAAATGATTTAAAGAACTTTCCCTCTCCTTGAAAACCTAGATATCGAGTTTCTATTTTCTAAATCAGTATATCCCCATGCTTTCCATAATCCACCTGATTCAATACAGAGAATACATAAATCCACACAAAAGATTACTACAGAAGAAGGTACAGCACATTGAGCTGGGGCAGACTCCAGATCAGAGTTTATGAAGCCTGTGGGTTGCAACTTCATTCCCATAGTTCTACAGCAATATAGAGATGACTCAGTGTACGGATATTGTTACATAGGTATATATAACAGATATGAACTAAATGTCCTAAATTCATGTTTCAGAGGGAGAATTTTGACAACTGCTATGTTTGGATGAAAGAATTAGAAGGTCTGGAGAGGGGTGGGATGGGGTTATAAGATTCACCCCATGTTTGGATAGAAGTTTTTTTTCCTAAAAAAAAGGGGGTTTGGAGGCAAAACTAAGAGGGATTGACATTTTGGATGATTTTACCCCTTATTTTAATCATTATTGATTCTTTATTTTTTTATTTTTCTAGGGAAAAATGGTCTTTTATAAAATAACCCCTTCATATCATACTCCTCCTTCCTATCCAAACAAAAAATTCATAACACCTCCCACCTCTTCTCTTCCCATCTTTCTTTCCCCTTTCCCTCCCTACCCATCCTAACTTAAATATAAAAACAAAGCCTAAAGGTTAAAAAGGACATGGAAATTGACAATCATAACAAGTGAATTTTCAAAAGATAACTTAACCCAAACAAAAAATCAAACTACCAGATATTTATTTGTCGAAATAAAGATTGAATATTTATTAAAAGAAACTGAGATATATGAGTTGCCCCTGGACCATTCATTAGTTTAACTATGATTTCACTTTTGGCTATCTTACAATTGAGTATACGATATAGGGAGATTGGTGCATGATAGATAGTAGTATATTTACTAAATCATATAGTTCAGCCCACAAGAAAGCTTGCGTTAAATTTACAATTGACTAACTTTACTTTATCTTCTTTTTGGAATTTTCAATAATAACTTGTCTTTACTGTCTAGACACAGTTGCTACAACTTTTATACAGTCATTCCCCATCTTAGACTCTTTTGTATACATGAAATATTTGCAAGAGGAAAGGGAAAAAAGGGAAGATTTCCCATGGGGGTCAGTATTCATCTCGACTTCAGAAAATTGTTCATTTTGCCCCAAATCACCTAAAAACTCAAATAAAGGATAACTTAAGTTAATGAATTTATCGCATAATATTAGACACAAAGATAACTCTTTAGATAAATGACATCTCCATAATACAACAAAAGAAATCGAAAATGCGCCGATAGGCGAGTAGGTGACCAAAAAATTATATGAATTTGCAAATTGGCTGGATGATAAGAAAAATAAAGACACGTACCATAAGCCACAACTTCTCAATTTTGGCAATTGATAATTTAGTCAATGGATTCCTTAGAAGCTTGAAAGCAGAACTTAAAGCATCCTTGTTCAACGAAGCAGATTTATTTGTCAAAGATTCAATCTCCATTGAAGCCCTAAGGATCCACAAATTAGGAGCTTCTGAAAGTTTTCCATTGCACAGTTCCTTTGCAACATTCTGAGCTTCTTCTAGTTTGCCAGTTTGCATGAGAAAAGAAACATATTGGCAAGCAAGTTCCTCAGTAAGGCATCCATTGTGCTCTGATTTTTTGTATACATTGAGTACATATGAACTGATATCTAAAACATCAAGATCAATCTTATTTTGAAAAGAAGTGAGTCCTTCCCCAGGAGTCACCAATTCCTGCCAAAATTGTGCGTAAAGAGAGAACATCTTGGCTGTTGGTACAACTTTTACAGCCTCTTCATAAACCTGAAGTACAGGTCCACAAGCAAACCATTTATAAAAAAATAAGTATTAGTGTTATACCTTGAATAAAGTTTCACTAAATAACTTCAGTGTATGAAGGAGAGACAATCAAAAGTAGTTACATTGATTCTGCTGGAAAAAAGGAAGAAGTACCACAGAGGAAACACAAATTTGGTGCACATGCATAAAGTCAATATATCATATTTACAATACTACATTGCTTATTGAAAGAATTCATGATAAACTATATCTACTGATTACTGTTCAGATATTAAATAATGATGTTACAAGAACCTAAGACAACATTTTAACACTAAGTTTACAATGACAATACAAAAGTTGCAAGGGAAAGCATGCATGAAATTAACACCGATACTCATTTATTACGACATCATCGTTACATCCAATGAAAAGGCGAATAAAGACATTAAATTTTACTCACCTGAACAACTTTGTCCAACTTGGATACTACTACTCCTTGGTCTGAATCATCCTTGCCAGCAATCTCAGTTATCTGCAGCCTTGCCATCCAATCCCAATAGTTCTCATTATCTGAGAAATCCTTTTTAAGATCCTCTAGGATGTCCACTTTAAGTTCATCAGAATGTGCTAAATCCACTGAGTTCAATATCTCCAAGAACCGCTGTCGCAAGTTCATACTTGATGGGAGAGCCTTTATAGCTCCTTGATATACAACTTGAAGGACCAATGCTCCTTGCTGCCAGATAATATCTTCTGTTTCCTCCAAAGAGCCTTTCTGCGTATCTGATCTTTCAATGCCCTCGTTCTCTTCATCCAGAGACATGAACAAATCCTTGTTCTCTTTTTCCCATCGCTCATCCTCTTGATTATTTCGTTGCAATGTCTTAACATCTTCTCCCAATGCTACTTTTCGAGCCTTCAACTTGTTCAGGTAAGTAAGCTCCATCCTTAAATACTCAATCCAGAGATCTTCTGATTCTGGACAAGACCTAAGACCACTCTGCATGAGTGCTCGTGCAGCTGCAACATTCAAATTCTCATCAAACTCCCAGGCAGCAGCATATATCCAAAGTCCAGGAACTTTTGGGTGATAACGGATAGCCTGAGCTAGAACCTAAAACAGCAGCGAGACATTCCTCATAATTAAAGCAGATCAATTTACTGAACAGTTCAATAAAAATGTTTCAATTCTAACTTTAAATCCAAATTATCACTCCCAATAACAAAAAAAAAAATGTGTTTCCTGAGTAGGGAAGTAAATCCATCAAAATTGTCACAAAAATACATGCTAACAAGCGAAAGGAAAGCAAAGCTAAAAAGTTGGCATATTGGCGAACCTTCTTCATGACCCCGTTCCGCCTCACGCGGCAAAACTCGAGATACTGAAACCAGAGGCCCAAATCCCCCTTGTACCTCGTCGTCGCCAAGCGGTAGATATCCAGAATCCTCAGAACGCCTGCGACATCCGATCTCCATTTGGTACCTTTCTTGCCCTTCTTCTTCTTCCTCTTACCATCACCGTCCTCCCCTTCTTCTTCTTCTTCTCGCTTCCTGCGGAGCTTGCCAACAATTGCCTTCTTTCGGAGGGCACGGAGGGCGTCGAGATGCTTCTCGTAGTCGACGTAGTCCAGAAAGTCCTGCTTGAGAGGGCAGGGGCGCTTGAGGCGGTGCTCGAAGTCGCCGCGGCGGCGGACGATCTCAGAAATCTCGGCGGCGGAGAAGAGGCCCCGCTGCTCGAGGTCGTCGAGCTCCTCCGTCATCCGCTCCATCCGGTACCTCACGAAGTCGGCCATCTTGGAGTCTCTCTATGCCCGTTCACCGGAGGTGATGCTGGTCGTCGGATCTATATATATATATATATATATATATATCAGTGTATTTATTCCATTTAATATAATGTAGACATATGGGGTTTATATGAAGTGTGATACTTATCTGGTGAGCTTTAAAATATATTAAAAAAAACTATTGTACCTTTTTCTTATGATTTTTTGAAACTAAAACTATTATTGTATTTTGTTGGTGGTATTTTTTACCTTATATTTTTATTTATTTTATACTAATGTTACTGTTAAATAATAATTTCTCATATACATACCATTTTTGTTAATATATGTTTGCATAATTTATAAATTAAAAATAGAGAATATATATATATTCAGATATATTTTTTGGCCTTTAGAAAAACAAAAAATTCGAAGAAGATTTAGAATAAAAATGAATCAAGAAGTTAAACCCACTGGAGACTTGATGGGGCCGCAGGATGAGAAGCCCATATTAACTTCTTGTAAAGCCCACATTAAAGCCTAATATTGGTAGCATTGAACTACACAAAAAAATTAATGAACAATATTTTTATAAATTTAATGTTAGTACATCATATCTATTAGTGTGTATCGTGCCACCACTCTTCATGAACCATTAGATATATTAGATACGGTTAGATGTTAACAGCTCTATAGATGTAATACTTTTGTCTTATAAACCCAAACAATAAAATCCAACCGTAATTAACATATCTAATGGCCCATGAAGAGTGGGCGCACGGTACACCCTGATAGATAGGGTGTACCAGCATTAAACCCTATTTTTATTTATAAACACTAGTATATATTTTTTTAATTATATTAACTTGAAATGGTAAGAAAAATTTAACCCTCTTAACACTAATTTTGATCACAAGAGCTGCCCTTTGTCAGGTTGAAAACGAAAACATTACCTCTCATGTCATATATGTATAATAAAAAAAACTTATATTTTCTTATTTTATGACTAAACATACGGAAATATCTTTTCTAAAACATTTTTTCTCTTGTGATTTATTTTCAACAAAAACAACATAAGTATTCAACTCGTAAGCAACTATTAATTTCAACTTACAACTTATTATTTGTATAAAGAAAAAGAACATTAAAAATTTACCTCTCCCAACAAAATTTTGCTTACAAGGGGACTACTTTTGAACTTATGTTCCTATAATTTTGAAAATTGGCTTTCTAGGGGAAGCTTTTTGGGTATGCATTATTAGTGATATCTGCCTGATACAAATCATATGGTGCATCTAGCATCTGAAAAAGAAGGCCAAGATGCATCTTTGATAAGGTTAATGTCCAAGGGCACTTGCTGTAGTCTTCCACACAGACAAAGGAGAACTTGTATCATGAAGTTGATCTCAAGTTTTACTTTTTTTTACTTACAAAAGTTAACACACTTTGCTGCTGGGATTTTACCTCTGATTACAGGAACACAGTAAACATATGTCAAAGTTCCTGTGCAGTGCTGACATCTCATAGATTACTAATGTTCAACAGTAAATGGATATCCCAAATGCTGCAGATATCAGGCTCAATCCCACACAATTTGAGGATGTGATTCACAGTTTCACACAAACAACTAGTTTCTACCACAGGAATTCTAGTAATAATAATTGGCATCTTTTTTATAGTTGTCAACCAAATGATTTATCATGTCAAATTCAGAAACCAAATCTTTGATGAAGAATCTGTGGCTCACAGAATTATTTTCTGATCACTTTGCCTGCCATTGGTGTCTGACTTGGTATGAAAAGAATATCTCTGAGGTCTAACTAGCTGCTCCAATTTGCAGGAAATTCTCAGCATCTTTTTTCAATTGGACTCTGCACTTGGCATTGATGAAAATTTCAAACCTCCCAAAAGAAAAAAAAACTTCTTCAACCATTATATTTTTTTTTTCTTGTGGATGAGTAAGAAAAGGCAACCAGATCACTGGATCAACCATTTATATTCCTTCCTCTCCAATCACAAGTTGGTGGTAATGTGACATATACATACATTAATGTGAACCCTGAACACATAAAGGATGATAAAGCTTTACTACTCAATGTGTCAAAACATTCTTTTGCTTTCTTCCAGTGGTGCATGAAAATTATCTACCATCTTTGACAGTGGATCTTGCCTAATTCAACACGCCAATTACCGAGTTATCTTGTCCCTAATATTGCACTGAGCCTAACTTTACTTTTTCAAAAGAACCAGATGAATGACTGCCAAACCATGAAAACTAAGAGGTTGAAGTCATTTTTTATAGGTACTGTGCATCATCAGAGCTTACAAAAACTCATTCATGGCATAACACATTTTAGTCTAGTTCCATCGATTTCTAGAGTTATTAGCATTTGACTAATTCGACATTCGGGCAAGAGCAAAAAGAATAAACTCTGATCAAATTGACGACTTCAAAAAAATATTAACTCCCATCAATCTTGACACATAATTCCGCTGTCCAACCATATATATCAACCATTACAGCACTTAATTTTGATAATTATGATCACTATGGTAATATTTCTGATCAAATTCATGACTTTAAAAGGGATACTAACTTTCGTTGATCTTAGAACATAGTTCCGTTATCAAACTTGATTACAAAACTTTTGATAATTATGACAACTGAGATCACATTTCTCACATTTCTGACAAATCAAATATAATATTTGACACTTATCCTGACTAGGACTTTGCACAACAATTACTTCTCAGTGTCAGCAGTCACAGCATCTGTTTTATATTCATCATTAAGTAACAACATGCTGCAATCCATGGATGCACTTATCTTACTAGTTACCACACTGGTAGAAAAGTGGTCTCTGTAGTGGACTTGGACTAGATGAAGTGTCCAAGATAACCACAACTACTTCCCTTCCAGTCATCTCAAGTTAGAAAACCAGTCTTTATCACATGTATATATTTCCAATATCTTGCACATTGTACCAGTTAAATTATATCTTCTAAATTAATTAAGGTGAAATTAAAAAAAATAAATACAAAATAGTGAAATCTAGGGGTCAAATTAAAAGTGTATAGAATAATTAGGATATGAATGGAATCAACTCTTAAGTCCACTTTACAGCTAAAAAAACATCAATCAATTGGACATTTGAGACAATAAAAAAGGCAGCTTGATATGAACAGGCTGACAAATGGCCAACAAGAAACGAGTGTAGGATGAAGGCTTCCAATTCCAAATCAAAAGGCTTCTTCCCCCTCTCCTTGACCTGGTCACTCCATTTCATCTTCCAATCCAATGGCTATCCGACCTTTTTCTCTTATTCCATTCTCACTAATATTAAAAGATATTAACACCTAATTAATTCAGTATCCAATCCAAATGAATATAAAAAATAAACCTAATCAAATTAACAACTCTAAAAATTAAATTCAAAATTACTAACTTCTTTGTCAATTCTAAAACACAGCTTCACTATCCAATTGATTAATTTTTTTATTAATAGTTTAATTTCAGGTATGTTATTGGCTAAATAAAAATATCTTACAATAAAAATAAAAAAAAATCAAGTTTAATCCCTCGTATCTCCTTTTTTTATGCTTAATATATCATTTTCACTTTTTTTTCTTATTTATCATTTATCTTTCAAAAAAATAATTTTATAATTTTGCACTCCCTGATTAATATCCTGGCTCCGCCTTATTGTATCGACCAAACTTAATTGTCATCCAACCTTTTTCTTTTCAAATTTTTTAAGGCAATAATCCTGATCTATACTTCTTTCTTCGATATTAATTAAGTCTACTAAATTTTCAATAATTTAGCTTAAGAGAAAGACTTTTAAAAACAAATTTTGCTCAATTTATTATCATTTGAACAAACCTATTATTGATAATAATATAATTTTCTTCGATGATCTCAACTTTAACTTTACAAAATTGATCTTGTGATCTCTTATTTTCTATTTCTAAGTGTGGAAGCACCTTCCAAAACTTTTCCAAACCCCTTCTCCTCCACCCTGTTGAGGTCACCATCCATCACACATACCACGTTCCATGCATGGACACCACCTTACAGCTATAAAGGAGCATACTTGACCTCATCTCTTCTTCTTCTTCTTCTTCTCTCTCTCTCTCTCTCTCTCTCTCTCTCTCTCTCACACACACATATATATATATATATGGGACAACCCCCATGCCCGAACGGGTGGATCCAACTTGAAAAATATATTGATAGTGAAAACTA
>LTAE01001716.1:0-28755 GCA_001647135.1 Pontederia paniculata | reverse complement strand
CCGTGGGTGATCAAGTGAGCATGATGGTTACTGTAATGAGTAGTATGTGAGCTTTGTGAAACTTTAGAGAAATAATTAATTAATTATACATAATAACATGAAGAAAAGAATAATGAAATGACTTATATAATCTCTTTTATTTTTTCTTTCGTTGATATATATATATATATATATATATATATATAATGAATAATTAAATTTTGAGGCGTTAAAATAATTGACAAATATATTTGCCATAATTCAAGTTCGAAATTACTCGGATAGTTTGACCCGGTGCAAATATTTAGGTGGATTTAATCACATGTATTTGGACACTATTGCATTTCTGAGATCGATTTCACATTTTTTTATATTATTTTATTTCATATTTATTTTCTCAAATTCATCACATCGAAAAAAATTCAATGTGATATTTAAGTTTTAATAGCTCAGAAAATCCACAAGAGCAGAAAAAAACACCAGATGAAAACTACAGAACATGTGGCTTTATTGATAATTTTATTTTAAAAAAATAAAAACTACAGAACACCAGATGAAAACTACAGAATATTTTGACATTTCTTTTTATGCGTGGATTATTGATAATTTTATTTTAAAAAAATTAACACGTAAACAGAACAAATAACTTTTAATATAAATTTTGTTGAATTTTTTTTATATTTATATTCATAATATATTCTTTTTAAGATAGAATTAAGACTAATGATAATAAATTCTCATATGTTAATTCTACCATCATTTACTGTTTTATATATTAAATAAAAAATATTTCTTTATGTTAGTTGAGTAGTAAACTAACATATATTTTATGTTATATATATATTTATATATTAAGTACCACTATATATATATATTAAAATACATTATTTATGTAGGATTTTCATCTGATGTTTAGGTGTTTTTTTTATTTAAAAGTATCATTGACTCGACTACTAAAAAAATATTAAATTCGGAATATATAATGTAATAATTATGGGAATGTCTAAAATTATTTTCTTATATATAATATTATTGTGAATTACAAATAATAATAAAAATACTAACAGGAAAAATAAAAAAAAACTAATTAATTAACTTGTTGAAAAGTTGCCGCTATCACAAAACTCCACCTCTCAAAACCCTCCGACCGCTTCGCCCTCGTCGACTGTAGGCACCGACATCGCCGGCGCAGATGACTGGAAGCTCCATCGGGTGCGCTTCCGCGAATCCCCCTCCCGGAAAGCACGTAACTTTATCGGAATCTTCTTTATCATATCTTGATTTGCTCCGGCGATGCCTTGCCTAGCAGTATTACGATATATCCTTGCCTTGTCAGTGTGTTTAATTCTCTTAGGCCTCGTTTGGACGACGGGTTAAGGATAGATATGGATATTTTATTTTTTGATGGTATAAAGGTTATAGAGGGTTATGACAACTCTTAAAGCCACCATATTTTCATTCCACCGATTTGATGAAATTGAATGGGTTAAACTTTTTATCCTAAATTTACCCTCAGACTCATTTACTATTTTAAATTATTTTTATCATTCTTCTTAGTGCACACAAATAAAGATCCTAAAGTTCTTGCATGTAGTATGTAAAATATTGATTCTCTACTTTACAATTTATCGATACATAAGCATCATTCCTCAAATCGAAAAGGTAAAAAAATCTTTTTAACAAAATTATCATTTTCTATTCATCTCTTAATTTTTTATCCAAACAAAATATTGATTATCTTATGTCATCTATTATCATTTATTTTTATTCAAACATAGATTAAAATAACATTCCTTAAATCATAAATTTTCAACCCTTCTTAACCATCTTTAACCTATTCAGCATCATCTCTTCATCACTAAACATCCAAACAAAGTCTTAGATTTTCATGATGGAGCCAGGGGGGAATCCTGCAGTTGGACGCTCACGATCAAATTCATCGCATTGGACAATACAAGCCTGTCAGGTTTCTTACTATGTTTACACTTGACACTTTTGCTAGTTGCCTATAACTGTTCGATTTGCCTCAAAATTTCATTTTTGCTCAATGGCTCTAGAATTCTTCGATTCATTATCGAGGGGTCGGTTGAGGAGTATACACTGAAGCTGCAAGAGCAGAGGGAACTTGCTTTTCGATGGCATGCAATGTTTTTCAGAGTTGTCATCATGATTTATTTATTGGCAATTGAACTCAAACATCTTGATGTTTATCATGTAGGATACTTGGAGACTCTATGGATGCTACGATGGAAGAGTTCAACTTCAATTATCCGTTTCTCATATGAAGATAATATTGTGTGTAGACACTTTGGAAGCATCTTGATGTTGTCATGTATCACTATTCGCTATCACTTTTAGCCAAAGCAAAGCACTCAATTGATAAGGCAGAAAGTTGGGAGTATAACGGATACTAGTTCCAGATTCATAAATCTATGCATTAATAATTTCGCAACATTGCCGGTTGCGGGGTATTTTCTCTAAGGGGGAGTGGAGCGCCCAAGGGGAGGTGGCTTTGTAAAAACAAGTGAAGTGGGCCAAGTTGTATAAGAGGAGATGGATCGGTTGGGTGATGAACGTGATGGTCGTAGTGATTCATATGTGAGCTTGGTGAAACTTACGGAAACAAGGAATTAATTACACAGAATAAGATAAAAAAGATCAATAAATGTTCCATATATTGGTACACCCCAAGAAGAGCCTCCCAACCATCTAGTAGAATGTCCTTTTAAAACATTACGAATATTTATTTTTGACTTGAATTTGACCAATTGTTTGATCAATATTATAAACATGTTATTGCGAAAGTCAATACTCAAATGATAATCCGGACTTATATCATGTATAAACCATTACACCATCATCTATTCTACCTGCAAGATCAATAGTAGGATGCAATTCTCTCATGATAAATCGTAATACGTAAAAGGTAATAATACTAATGGGGTGCATCATATACTAAAATATGATAAAAAAATAATTTACAAAATCAATAAATTTACTTTACTTAACTTTACTTTTTTTTACCTTCTTATCATTTCAGTAAATAACTTACTATCTTTTGGTTCGATCATTACCTTTAATCCATCACTAGCAAGAATATCAATCACATCTTTCATCATGACGTCCATAATCTTTCATCATTATATTCAGGCCCAAAGAACATCTTACTTTGGATCATATTATTCTTATTTATTTAACTTGTATTTTATTATTTAAATAATATAATATTTAATGAGCATTTATCAATCGTGAATGTCATTGACTTTGATTCCAACCCCATTAAGGCTAGCTATGCCTAGGGGCTATCTCCATGATCCAAACCAATCTCATAAATTATGGTCCCTGAAGGAACTCATCAATCTCGGTAGGAAAAAAACCTTTGTTCCAAAGAAACAAACTATGATTCTCGAAGAAACTCATCAATTCTCGTAAGGACTCTTCATTCCAAAAAGGAACAAGTAATACTCCACGTCTCGGGAACCAACTCATCACCTTACATGCAAAATTCATTTTCAAGTCTAATCAAATTCTAGGTTATGACTCATACAACCACCATTAACTCATGCAGTAGGATCATTTTGATGGAATAGAATCATTAGGAGTTGTGTGTCTAACGCGGTTGGTTCGGGGGACTCGATTCCACTTCAGGTGACACGGCTACTTCATCGTCGGTTAGAGCACGACCCACATCTGGGTGACGCGGTCCGTGTCTGTCGAATACCATCCAATCACATGAGCATGTCTGAGGTGGACACAGTTCATGTCGATTTCTGGGTTCAAGTCGGTGTGGTCCATGAATCGGGGAACACGGTCCGCATCATGGGCGATGCAAGTCGTGGATACATTGAACACCAAAAACTTAGAGGCTATACTCATCTTCATTGAGATAGGTACAACTTTTATGTTCTTGATAAAGCCAAGTTTGATCAATACTTGAATGATCTGGTCCTTTAATTTTATTTAACATGGCTTGAACTTTGAAGCTAGGGATGTAACGTCCTGAAATCCGATCTAAACACGCGACCAAATCAATATTCGACAGGTGGTCAGGTTATCCCGGGAACACTACGACAATAAATAATATACAACATAAAATTATTAACAACAAAAAAATATTAGTAATAAAAATATAATCAATATAAGACTCAATAATAATAATAATAAAATTTTATACATATACCATGTGCAATCTTTATGTACAAAGTAGCACCACTGTGACCCGTTATTCTCTATTACCTTCATGGATCCTCAGGGGTGGAGCTAGGATTATTTTTAGTGAGTTCACTATTATAGATATGTGAAGAGATTAAATGAGTCTTAAAATTTATAAAAAAAATAAAATAATATCAATGATTAAAGAATATATAACTACCTAAACCTAATTATTAAACTACACAATGTGTGATATATTATAAATATATAAAATTGGTTAAACAATTAATCAAAATAAATATAGGAAAATAAATAATATATTAAAATATAAAATAAAGTATGTGAACAATGATTTCAGAATAACTAAAATATATACAACTTTTGTGAAAGTAATAATTTAAATAAATGAAAATATAAAGAAAGTAATAAAATTTATTACATGATTGAAAAATTGATGAATTGAATTCAAGAGAAATAATAGATTAAAAATGCAAAATTATCAATGCTATAAAATAATTAAGCACAAGATACTATATATCATTTTTAGTAATTGATTAACACATTATGAAAGAAAATTAAAATATGAAAAAAATTAATACATGTTCATTATATATGGTTGATGATATAATATCAAAATAGTAAACAAAGGCAAGTTTAAAAAAAATTAAGATAATACAAAAAAGAAAGAAAATTAGTGTAAGAAAAATAAAATTTACTACTTGTTTTAAGAAAAATAAATTTAGTTACATAAATCATTCGGATATAAAAGTTAAATAAAAAATAAATAAATTTATTTACATGAGTCATTCGGATATCATAAAAGTTGAAACAAAAAATCAACTTAAAAATATATGTCAATCGCTGGAATCGAGTCCTGGCAAGTGAAGAATGTCCAGCTTCTCCTGCCACCATGAAATGTAACCAGATCTAAATGTATCGACACTAAAATATATTTATACAGTTGCTAAAATCCAGTGCCTCGTGCAGGCGGCGGCAAGTGAATGCAAGAAAAATTCATCCCAGTAGTCATATGTGACAGTCATATTTATTTTAGAAACCTAATATTGATCTCAAAAAATCATATAAATTAATAATTAATATTAATATTACAAAGATTGAACATTGATTATTGATAATATTGAACATTAACAATCATGATTACCATAATGCACTAATAAGAATTAGTACCAATAGATGACATTGATTATTGCTAGAGTATATGATATATTTAGCTTATTGATGCTGATTTATATTGATGAAACATAGAATTGTATAATGTTAGAGTAATGAACTCATTAGCATATTGTTATTCATTAATTGATACTTTCATAATGTGCTAAGTAAAATAACTACATTGAAACATATTGATTATTTTAGGATAGTTGACATGTTTAGTATATTATTGATTATTGATTGATATGATCTTTTGACCAATGTTAGGTCTCTGAGATAAATATGACTGTCACATACGACTAATCGAGATGAATTTTCTCTGCATTCTGAATCCGTACAGATAATCGAAAGTAATGGATCGTGGTGGCGCTGCTCTCGATGAAAAGATTGCACATGATATATATTTAAGTGTTTATGTGATTATTCGGTCTTATAGTGATTATAATTATTATTAATTTTTTTTGCATTATTTATAGTTTCATATTGTATATTATTTATTGTCGTAGCGTTCCCGGGTCCACTGATGGCGTGTCAAATATCGATTCGGCCGCGTGTTGAGGCCGGATTTTGGAGCGTTACAACATAAAACAATAAGACAACATGATTTTGGATGAGATGGTGTAGTAGATATTCTTTGAAAAATCGGATTATGCTTCGTTCCGATCAGTTATACCTATAAGTTCATATTACTGGTAATATGAAAATTTACAGACACTGCTCATTTCTAGTTTGCTAATCAGATGGTGATTGATCATGCATTCCATTGATATTTATGGAATCTCATCTGTTCTTCTGCATATTTGCTCTTGGAGACGATACAGATGAAATGGGAACCCCCTCTTGCTCTATTCTTCTTCGCCTTTGTTTTTCATTTGATCTGGTATCTGAAATCATTTGTATTTCAACTTTAATAATTTGTTGCGAATAAAAACTGGACAAATTTGTCTAACAATTGGTAGATCATCTAATAAGTGTCTTGTATATATCACTTCAAATATCACACACATGGTAGCAATTTGTGCATGCCCTGTCTTACTAAAATAAGATGCACAAACGCACATGAACTGACCAAGATCAGGCCTCCAAGACTTTGTTTGGACAAAAACTAATAGAGGAAAAAGGAGAGAAGAGGAGAGGAAAGGAGGAGATAGGAAGAATAATATAAGATTCTGTTTAAATAGGACTTAAAAAAAAAGAGAAGGAGTAACTAATATTTAAAAAATTATTTTAACTTTTTATAATAATTTTTTTCTAATAAAAAAGAAAGATATAAATAAAATGGTCGAATTGTCCAATCCTTTCTAATTCTACTTAATTTTACTGATTTGGTGAAATTAGTTATAAAGAGTTTGAAATGATCTTAAATTTATATCCAAATATAGTCTACCCTCATAATTCCATCCCATCCCTCCTAACTTCCTCCTAACTTTTCAATCCAAACAAAACCTTAATAAAAGAAGAAAAAGAATGTAACATTAATACTTTGCCTCTTGGAATTTGATTATCGAGTAAAAAGTACAACACAATATATATATATATATATATATATTACATAATAATAATAATAATAATAATAATAATAATAATAATAATAATAATAATAATAATAATAATAATAATAATAATAATAATAATAATAATAATAATAATAAAATTGCTGCCGGAAGTTGCTGCCATTAACCAACGCCACCTCCAAAAACCCTCCGATCGTTTCAACCTTCGTCGATGGCAGCAGGAGGTGTCGCCGACGGGGAGCAAACCGCAGCGGATGCCGGTGGGTCTCAGATGACAGCAGGAGGTGTCGCCGACGGGGAGTGGCCTGCAGGGGATGCCGGTGGGTCTCAGATGAGAGCTCAGGAGGCGGACTTGGATTGGGTTGTTTGGGAGAAGGAGAACAAGCAGCGGATCGACGAGTTCTTGAAGAACGGGAGAAGCTCCATTCTTGACGAGTTGCCGGTCATGGAACCATCGCCAGATGTCGTTCTGCCACTCCTGCGACATCAGAAGGAGTGGCTCTCTTGGGCGCTCAAACAGGAGGCCTCACAGACAAGAGGCGGGATTCTTGCGGACGAGATGGGGATGGGCAAGACGATACAGGCGATCGCCCTCGTCCTCACTGCACGCAGACAGAGTAGAAACATTGGGTCTTGTTCTTCATCTTCATCTTCTTCGCTCCCAAGAACACGATGCACACTTGTTATTTGCCCCCAAGTCTCAATGAGCCACCACTGGAAGGGCGAAATAGAGAAATGCACAAAGAAAGGAAGCGTTAGAGTTTTAGTGTATTGCGGAGTGGGAAGGGAAGGAATTGAACACAAATTTGACGATTATGATTTCATAATCACCACATACTCTATAGTACTATCCGAGTTTAAGAAGTATATTTTCGATGCTGCGAAGCTGCAAGGTGTTGGTGATTTGCTACGAAAAAGGTCACTTTTTCATTCGGTGAGATGGGAACGGATTATTTTAGATGAGGTAATTCTAAATTCATGGTACTAGTAAATGAATGGACCATGTTTAGGCAGCAATATGTAAAATTCTTGCCCTGATGAGGCAGGACTTAGTTAATGGTATCTACTGTTACATACTTGATTTATGATGACACAGGCTCATGTTATCAAAAGTAGCATATGCAACGCTGCCAAGGCTGTATTTGCTTTAGGATCTCTATACAAGTGGGCTCTAACTGGAACTCCTTTTCAGAATCGAGTTGAAGAATTATACCCACTGGTTTGTGATTCTCTGCTGTCTCTGATGGCTATTTGTGTTACAGGCTAATATGTTTTTTCCTTGCTCGCCAGGTTCGCTTTCTGAAAATCTATCCCTTCTCATATTTCTTGTGCGATCAATGCACTTGCGAAGTACTTGAATGGTGGGTATGCAGTGATTTGAAGGATTTCTCATAGCTCAAATAAATTTTCGTGGTTCTGAATGTTAATCTTGTGTTGTTTATTTGGAACAACTCTGATGGAAATATCTGATGATCTATGAATTAGCCATTATGATATCTGGAGAGAAGGCACATAGAAATTTATATTGCTAAATTATCTTGATAGATAGTCCACTGACATATTAGAATTAGGTTATGTTCTTTCTTAATAGTCCATTTATCTAGTACACCAATAGTGCTAAATGCAATTCAGAATCCATTGCTGTTGCAGATTCTTTCCCTAATAGGGAAAAACTGATACCTACAGAAGAGAGGCAACTGACACATTAGTTTGCCTTATAACACATTGTGCAGCTTCCTTCGCGCTTTTGGTTCACTGGTTTGTTTGTTGAGATCGTCTGACCAAGTTGCCTGCCCCTTTTCTTTGGCCATGACTACATTTACTTTTATTGCAGTTCCACGAAATTATGTAGTGCTTGTCCTCATTCTACTTTTAGACACTTCCGCTGGTGGTTTAAGGTGGGTTTTTTCAACAACCTTTGCTGATTCTTTGTGAAGATAATGGTACCGTATCTAAGTGTTATCATTATTCATTAGCATTGTTCGATATTAATAGATATTCTTGTATTCAGAATATTTCCAGGGCAATAATTTCATCAGATTCCCATGGAGGCAGAAGAGCTATGTTTCTGTTGAAGGAAAAAATTCTAAAAAATATAATGCTAAGGCGAACAAAGGAAGGCAGTGCTGCATGTCATGCTATTCCACCAAAAACTGTGTCATTCTAACCTTTATACCTTCTGTCTGTTATCTTGCATATATAATCGATTGGTGAATAAATGTGGAGATCCATGTTGATATTGTTGGTGTTATAGGTTTACTTGAAGCGGAATTTCCTGGACAAAACTGAAAATGAGATCTATGAAGCATTTAAAAACAGAAGTCCTATAAAATTTGGCAAGTGAGTCACTTCTGCTCCTGTTACATTTTATTATAATAGGAATTTTAGTCATTTCTTAGCAGATAGACAAATAACTTTTTCTTCAGGTTTTCCTCACTAGTCGGTTTTTTGTATAAGTGAATTATGCATGGCCAATTTCTGTATTATCTTATGTAGAAATTGCCCATCCATCATGGAGAAAGAACCAATTGTTAGTAAAAAAAGAAGAAAAACTGGAAAGAAGAAAAAAGGAACCAATTTCTGTATTATCTTCTCAGAAGAAAATCCCATCCCTTTTCAGTAAAAAAAAAACCGATTGTTACAGTGTTTTCCTCAAAAAATCTGGAAAGAAATTTAAAAAAAATGGTCAAGGTGTGTCCTATTTGGGTCCCCTAAGCTTCGGAAGCTAGTTTCCTTTGTCTTGCATGAGGTAATTTGTGGTTTTATATTACTTTCTTTGCATAGCCAAATGAAAGTTGGACCCATGAAGAGCTATAGATCTTTGAATCTTGAATCTGTTAGATGCTACGTAGTTTTGCAGAGTGGTTGTTTGCTGGTAATTATTTCCTTCATGGTTGATGTATATCATTGTTATTCAATCATCCTTGTAATTGAACTGATCTGTGGATAGTTTTTTCTCCTTGCACAATCTGCTTGCAAGGCTTATAAGTCTATTTAATGTCTCCAGATATGCGGCGCCTGGAACTGAAATGGATAATTTTATAGTGTTCTCTTATCCTCCACTGCCTCAGGTAGGAAAACTCATGTTCCATAGTATATGTTTTGAGCATCTTCAGATTATTCTGTGAACTGGAAAAAGTAAGCACAATTTATGATGTCACTATATCTATGTTTTAGAAAAAAATAAAAATTTGATGGACAGTAGTTTAGCGACTTGCTTCTTAATCCTTTTTGTGAAGTCTTTAAGTGGAGGTCCCAGAATCACTCAGTTAATCATTAGATCTTGGATTGAAGGGACGTGCAATATTATTTTTTTAACATCATAACCCTTCTGAAGGTATGAAAAATTGTTATCCTAAATGGTTATAGCTGAAGGGGCGTGCAATACTTCTGTTTGAACATCATAACCCTTCATCATGGGATGTTCTAGTTAGGAATTAATCGGCAATTGTAATGTCTGCTTACTTTGGGTATCAGGACAATGTTATACGGTTAGTGTTGTGATCTATATATGAAACTTTTTGCAAGTCTAGGATTTTTTAGATGTTTATCTCTACATTAGACATGACAACTTCTTATCTATAACGAGTAACGAGCTACGATCCTTTATGTCGTTTTCCATGTACATAATAGTCGGAACTGTTCACGGTTCTTTATCATGTCTGAAATTCAAATACTGTTAGTACCTGATTCTTTCTTTTCTTTTTCTGTTGCATGTGTCAGGTGGGGGTGGGAGGAGTGAGGAGGGTGGGTTTGTGGCCTTATTTATTATTCTCTCATTTTGCATAGATGTCTAATTTCTCTCGGTGCTCCACAATCTAGATGTCTAATGTCTAATTAGCATCTCGGGGTCCATATAAAAAAAAGATTATGTTGTTCTGATTTTTTACCCTTGCACTATCACATGTCTAGATTTGATAAAATATTTTGTGATTATTCCAGGTACTTGACCATCCATACCTTATACCATGCCCAAAAGCTGTAGGGACACCAAATGGAAGTGAAGATGGTGCTGCAAAGCAAAACTCTGGTATACGAAAAAACATGTCCAGCGGGTTCCAATCCTCTTACTGTTGATATAAAGACAAATAATTCTTGTAAAGAAAATGTCTGAAGCAGTTGTTAAAGGATTTGAGCCATGGATATGGAACAGGATTGGTACTGAAGTCTTCCAGACAAGTACAAAAATTGATGCACTGGTATGCATTCTCTTATCACCTTCTCTTTGCTTCTTCCTAAATGAATTTTTTATATATCATTTTCTTTTCTTTTCAGTCTCACCTTCTCTTTAGACATTTGTGTATAATTCATTATCTATCACTATGATTATGTTAATTTGTAAAAAAATTGATGCACATGGAATGATGTGCTTTACATTGATTCCTGAACCATAATGATGTGGGATGATGTGTGTGATATCTGTTGTATTTAACACCCAGCCTCTGTTTCACAGGGTGTGAAATACGTTTACACAGGCAATTTCGTTTGAGTGTGAATTTCTGAGGCTGGGGTCAGGCTTGCAAATACAGTCAGCAAATTTTGAAAGTATTTTTCTCTAAACACATAACTTCAGCTGCAAGTATACATCCTTTATTGTAGTACACTAAGGTCGAATCCACAGGAAAATCAAAATTCGTTCACTTAACTAACTCTACTCTCTACTAAACCAAATCGAGTGAAGACAATAATGGTTTCTAAACAAAAGCAATCAAGATGTAGGAAGATGAAGAACTGAATCACTCAACAGGAAGTGAGCACCGAAACATAAGAATGATTTCGACCCCATTCTTATCGTCGAATTCATGAGCCTTACAAAGAGTAGTTAGGAATCACTTAATAATAGGCCGGTTTGCTCTCGCAAATCCGGCACCTCAATCCAGTTGCTCTCTCGCGTCAAAGTGAGGATCCAAACACTCATAACATTGATTCTCAGGAATCACCTTAGACAATTCTCAAAATCAGAATGATCCTTGACTGTTTTTGCTCAACAGCCACTTGGCAGGAGCCTCTCAGCTACCTCCAGCTTCCTAATCTAGCCGTGTGCGGCTTCTCAGCATAGACTGTCACTAAGTATGGATCAGGTGATTATCCCTTTGGTTCCACTCCCCGTTCGGTTCATAGTAAAATCCAACAATATGTCCATCCTCTCAGATGGGAGATCGCAATGAAATCTCACCTAAATATCAAGATCAGTATACGAACGTAGGAAATTAGAAATTAACTGACAAGAGCCTCTCCGCTACTTCCAACTTCGTAACCCAGTAGAGTGCAGCTTCTCAGCCTATCCCCGAATACGAATCCAATTATGGTCTTTTAGGTTCTACTCCCCTCTTGGTTCATAGTAGTACCTAGCAATATGACCATCTTCTCAAATGAAAATTGCAACGAGAATCACACCTCAATGTCAAAAATCAGAATATCAACCCTGGGAAATCAGAAGTAAGAAATCAGGAATTTATTC
Source organism: Pontederia paniculata (assembly GCA_001647135.1). Taxonomy (NCBI): domain Eukaryota; kingdom Viridiplantae; phylum Streptophyta; class Magnoliopsida; order Commelinales; family Pontederiaceae; genus Pontederia; species Pontederia paniculata. Next base: position 16,476 of record LTAE01001716.1, on the reverse strand, counting down.
AAACATGAGCAAAATCAGATAACAGTGATTAAAGCTCAAACAAGATGCATTCGAATAACAATAACGAGTTCTACAACATTCCTAGTTCTGACTAACAGATTCAGACTATCATATTCACTACAAACAATCGAAAGATAAATGTGTTCATCTCCATTACAGAAATCTCATTTAAAACACAAAAAAGTAGGAATGTTCTTCCCTATCTTCTCCCTCTCCTTCACTGTATCAAAACCAGAAGATAGATCTCTTAGCTCGGGATCTCTCCTCTGTTGATCTCTGCTCGAAAAATCAGGTAAAATGGCCACCTCCTTCTCAGCAATGGCGAACCCCTTTCATGGTGGCTATCTTCTTCCTTTTATACCCCTTTGTACGCCTTCCTTCTATTGACACCTGTGCAAGAATTAATTAGGAATGTTTTAGGGGGAATCTTCTACAGTAGTTGTTAGGTCTTGTCTTCTTCTATAATTTGTCAGGTAATGAGCCTTGCATGATGTAGCACAAGATATTATTAGTTTAAAATATTTTATTAGTTAGGATTGTTATTATCTTGTTTTTCTTTTTGTTATCTTAGGAGAATTTGTTAGTTTTTAGATCTTTTTGTTAGGATCAAAGTTTATCTGTAAAGCTCTATATAAGAGCTCTTTTGATATGAATAAAATCAGACTATGAATATTTTCTCCAATTGAACTTCGTGTTCTTTTATCGTGTGGATTCACGATGCCTTCGGTGGATTCCGAAGAACTCTGGTGGATTCCAGAGTGACTCTGGTGGATTCCAGAGCAATTATTTTTCTTATCAAATTGAAGCAGACGACTTGCAGATCGACATCGTTGGTGGATTCCAAGGTTCTCGGTGGATTCCGAGATTGTTTGTTCGTCGTTCGCCTCGCCTCATCACCATCATCGCCCGTCTACGCCCATCTTCCATAACCCCGCTGCGTCAAGTGGTATCAGAGCAGGTTGATCAGACCTGTAGTTATCTTTAATTTTTTGTCATAAATAAAAACAGAAAAGAAAAAAAGAGGATGTTCAACCCTTCTACACCGCATTTGTCAAGTTGTTAGCCGCACATCAATCCAAATTCGAGGACGAATTTCTTTGAAGAAGGAGAGTCTGATGTAGCACAAGATATTATTAGTTTAAAATATTTTATTAGTTAGGATTGTTATTATCTTATTTTTCTTTTTGTTATCTTAGGAGAATTTGTTAGTTTTTAGATCTTTTTGTTAGGATCAAAGTTTATCTGTAAAGCTCTATACAAAAGCTCGTTTGATATGAATAAAATCAGACTATGAATATTTTCTCCAATTGAACTTCGTGTTCTTTTATCGTGTGGATTCACGATGCCTTCAGTGGATTCCGAAGAACTCTGGTGGATTCCAGAGTGACTCTGGTGGATTCCAGAGTAATTATTTTTCTTATCCAATTGAAGCAGACGACGTGCAGATCGACATCATTGGTGGATTCCAAGGTTCTCGGTGGATTTCGAGATTGTTTGTTCGTCGTTCGCCTCGCCTCATCACCATCATCGCCCGCCTATGCCCATCTTTCGCAACCCCGCTGCGTCATTGCAGGTGTGAAAAATCTTCTTAAAAGTCTGGGTGTGAAGTCCTTCTTCCTAGGTCCTTGCAGCAAGACAAGCCAAAATAAGGAAAATCTTACGTAAAACAGTGTTGGGTGTGAAAAAGCAATTGAGTATCATACAAGGAATTTACAAAATGTGTAAAAGGTTATAAAAAGGATAAGATTATGCAATCTCAGATATCACATTTGTGATAAGATGCATAGTTTCACATGCATAAATATCCACTAAACTCCCTTTCAAAAAAAATAAATATCCACTAAACTCCCAGCCATCAATGTCTATATTAGCATGTAGTCATTGCCATAAATTATCCATTATTTTCTTTTTTGAGAGATAAAAGGATGACTACATACTTTGGTAGTCATCCATTTGTATTAAAATAAGGATGGAAATGTACAAGAATGTGTAGAAGAGCAGTTTCAAAAGAAGGCTTTCCCCAAAGATCCAAAAGAAACAATGGAATGTTACTAATGACAGAAAAATGTATACCTAAATAGCTTGACCCAACCTCCGAAAAGCTTATCCAGAGCTCTATTTTTGTAAATATTTTCTGCTGATTTATTTCATTTTCCGCACTCTGAATATTCAGCATCATTATATTTGGATTTTGAGATTCTAAACTATTTAAGGAGGTTTTAACCGATTTCCATGATTTTAACTATTTGAACATTTGAAATTTTAAAATTCTTTCCGTTTCTATGGTTGTAGCCGAGGAACCGGGGTAACTTCCATAACTGACACTCGGATTTTGCGGACCTGACCCCTCACCTAGCCGAGATTTTGGGGATTTTGGATTTCTCGAATTCTTCTCACCTCCGAATTTTGGGGAAGCACAGAGGAAGGTCTGAAGACGACATGGAGGGGATAAAAGGAGGACGACGTGACCAAGGGGACGATGGACGTCGGAGTTCTATTGTTTTGTACTTAGTTTATTTTCCGGCGAACTATGTTGGCTAAACACTTCTGTTATTTTGTAACCGTTAGCCCCAGGATGTCCGGCTAAACTCTTCTCGCCGGAATCCTAGGGGAACCTCTGTTCTATCCATTATGCTCTGAAATGTTTTGAATTTCATCTCCTATATCGTCTAATTGATCTCGTGCGTTGAATCACATGTAAGGTTTTGTATGTTTTATGTTTTCTTGTTGTTCGTTTGGTTCTTCCCAAGTGCGCACTGTTCGTAAGGACCTTATAGTGTTACCACCTTCACATAATGAGCCGAGAGACTAGTGATGAAGTTTTGGAGAACCTTAGTCCAGGTCATGCCTTCCGAGTTAGGGGATAGGTGAGAGTTTGCCCCTATCTCTGGAGCTTGACCCGAAGCGAGCAACAACAATCTTGAATTTGAGTTATAGATTTAGATAGAGAGGAGAACCGAGTGACCTTGACCTCGAGAGAGGTTTGATAGGTAACTAGGGGAACAATTCTCTTAGTTGGCCTTGCGAGCATACGCCATGAGAGTGAGGACTTGCTGATTAGGTTACCGCTGCGAGAGCAGGGTGATGCTCTGACCTGAGAAAGCTCTCTAGCTGAACCTTTAAGTCCCCTTGGAAAAGAGGTCAGTGCATGCTGAGAGGTGGTATGCCTCTGGAACTTGGGTGTCAATATTTATAATGTTTTATCGAGATTTAAGATGTTGAGCTCTCCTCCTAGAGAGAGAGTGTGACTATGGTTAGATTACATTTGGTCAAGCCTTGAGCCTCCACCGCGAGAGCGGGAAGGTGAAAGATAGAGCAATCACTGCGAGAGCGGGATTGCCTTGAACCCGTGGTGTAAGGGTCTAGGCGGCTTTTTATATTTACACGTCAAAGAGTGGATGAATTAAATTCAGATGCGAACCCAAGGTTCTGGTGTCCTCTTATCATTGGAATTGTCTTTCTTTTTTTTAATTTCTGCAATTTCTATTTTAAAAATTCAAAAACTTATTTCTGTTCTCAATTGATTACCCCTCACCTATTCCAGTTGGGCTTGGACCTTTAGTGTCAAGCCCCAACCACGAGAGCTTGTCAGAGGAAAAGTGGAAACAAAGGCGTGAAAACGAAGTTTCCATGTGGATCGATACCTGAAGTACTCGACGATTGCCGTATACTTGCGATGATAGGAGTGTGTTAGGTTTATAAATATTAAAATTTGAAGTGAAGACAATCCTTTACAAGAAGCTTGGCCCTGGCTTTACGCCCTAACTTGTGGTCATTCTCTATCATACCCCACACTTCTCATCAGTTACCCAAAGCCCCACTCTCTAATTTGGAACAATATATGGTGAACAATGTTCTCACTATAGCATCTCTCCCCTTAGAAGATCGTGCGGTTGCGCTGGAGCCAAATCGCCCATGTGGAAGCCATGGCTTGTGCCCACGATCGTTGCCATCCTGGATTGCCATTCATGCCGAGGGCTAGAAGTGAGTCCCAGAAGCCATCCACTCTTGATGTGTCGATGCTCGCGAAAATCAAGCGGCTCCATGTCTCCCGACCGATGGAGCAGGTGAATAATAGATGTGTGATGTCCTCTTCTGCCGACTCGCATAGGCCACATGTGTGATCCGCTGTGGGGCCCATCTCGCCCTATATGTCCTGCTGAGGAGTCTGCCATGCCTAAACAGCCAGAAGAAGATCCTGACTTTGAGGGGTGTGCGTGAGTGCCAGGCGCGTAGGCAGTCCACTCTGATGTCCTGTGAAGCTGTGCTTCCTGGGAGCAATTGCCTGTAGATCCCTCTCGTCGAGTAGTAGCCTGATGTCCATCGCCAACCGTCTGTCGTTGTTGCCTCTATGTGATATCCCGACAGCCGGTCCAATAGTCGTAGGAGCTCCTCGGAGCGCTGGTCTGACAACTGTCCTCTAAACTGTGGTGTCCAAGCCCCTCCACCTGTCATGTCGGCATAAATCTCAAAGTAGCTCATAATCACTCAATTGGCAAGTCAGAACGTTAAAATCATAGAACGTAAAAGTTTTCTCACTAGTATATGGATGAAAATCCAAGCTAACATAATTCTCATCTCGAAATCTAGATATCAGAATTAACCAATCAAAGGCACCATGATTAACATGAGTAATAGAAGAAACAACCAATTTAAAATTAGTAAAGATGAACAACTTATCGATCAAAGAACTCCTCAACTCCTGTAAAGGAGCTTTTAAAAAAATGAATTCAAATGTCTGCTCAGAGTATGCAATAGTGTTTCTTTTCGCTCAATAGTGCTTAACATGACGGTGTCCAACATTCACATACTGTCGCCCCCGGATGTGCTGAGAGCGCCGCCAGCCGAGGGAAGGATGTAGCCAGTGTATCGCCTGGTGTCCACTCATGGTTCCAGAATGCAAAGCCAGTCCCAGAGTCTAAGGAAGCCTGGAAGAAAGCTCTCATCTGCGGGAGGATAGTGGACACCCCTCGCCAGAAGGCTGATACACCACGTGGAAGGCGAGTGCATGTCTCCCATGATAAGTTGCGGCCATAACATGCAAAGAAGACTCTACTCCAAAGGTCCACCCCTGGTCCCATGGTCCGACCTACCCATCAAGCGAGGAGAGCCCGATTGGTCCAGCGTTTGTTGCGGACCCCAAAACCGCCATCAGACATAGGCTGGCATATCTCTCTCCATGCTACTAAGTGTGTCCCTAATCTGTCTACACCACCACCTCGCCAGAAAAACCTGCTCCGGAGTGTGTCCATTCGACGCTCCACTAGCACTGGCAACCACAACACTGACATGTAGTATATAGGGAGTGACAAGAGAACATATCTGAGGAGGACCAATCGGCCACCTCTCGACAAGAGCCTCGAGTTCCATTTCTGTAGCCGGTGTTCCATGCGCTAAATAACTGGTATCCATCCTCGCGATCCAATGTATCTATCAGACTGTGGGAGCCCGTTAGGTGATCGGCAATGTGCGGTTGGGGGTGTGCAACTCCTTGGCGCACCTAGTTGTCTCTTCTGGTGTCATGCCAAAAGGGATGAAAGATGACTTGGTGTGGTTTATTCGAAGCCCAGAGGCGATCTCAAACAACTCCACCATGATCACCGCCCGTCGTGCCTCGGTGGTGGAGCCCTATATGAAGAATAAGATGTCATCCGCATACTGAAGGAGTGGGACCAGGTTAACTCTGGCACTATCCGGAGTAAAGCCTCTGAAAAGGCCTGAGCTAGACGTCGAGGACGTGCAACAGGAGAGAGCAACAGCAGCCAGCACAAAGAGCTTAGGTGCCAGGGGGCATCCCTGTCTGACCCTGCATTGTGGCTGGATCCACCCTCCTGTCAGTCCGCCGTTGACAAGGACCGAGAATGAGGCCGTAGAAATACATCTCTTCATCCAGGAGATCGAAATCGGTGGGAAGCCGCGTATCTGCATCAAATGCCACAAGAAAGACTAGGAAACTGAGTCATACGCTTTTGAGAAGTCAACCTTTCAGAGGAAGCCTCGTCTTCTCGTGCGTCGCCATGCTGCAATAATCTCCACGGTGATGGTGTAACTCTCTGTGATGGATCTAGTGCTGATGAAAGCTGACTGGACTGGGCGGACTAAATCATCGAGCACGTCTCTCAACCGATTCGCTAGTGTGCGAGCCACAATGAGGTAGATGGCGTTGGATAGGGCGATCGGCCGAAAGTCCCCGATGTCCTCCGCAGGCGTGCGCTTGGGCAGCAAGACGTGTAGGAACCAATTGAGGCGTTCAAAGCCTCGGTTCCCGCTGGTAAACTCCTGGATGACTGCCATGACGTCCACCCTCAAGATGAACTCCTTGTAAAAGAAGACCGGAAACTGTCCAGCCCAGGAGCACCATCTCCATTGAGGTCGCGTAGAGCCTGCACAACCTCGTCCTCCTCGATTGCCTGCGATAAAGATAGGGTGTGAGTGTTAGATAAACGAGGTAGATCCCGTGCCAACCATCGCCACCCCGGGGGTGGTGGTCTCCTCGAGAACTCCTTGAAGTGAGCTGCAATAGCTGCCATGATCTCCTCATCACCAGTGATGGTCTCCCCTTGGATCCCAATCTGGTGGTGCCTTCGCTCCACGACCTCCTTGGTGGTGAGGTCTCGGATGTCCTCCGCCTGATCCAATCGAGAGATCGATGATAGGGCCTCCGCCCGTCGCCTGTCCCTAGCCTCATGAATCCATCGACGGTGCCCTTTGAGGAAGACTTGAAAGGCCGCAAGACGCGCAACTAGCGTCCGTGGTGCAATGTCCGATGGCGGTGTGGCAGACCATTGCAGGGCGACCCTCTCCCTGAAACCCTCCTCCAAAAGCCATGAGCGCTCAAATCGAAAGCGGGAGCGGCTAGAGGGACCTTCGTTGGGCCGCCACATGAGAGGAGTGTGGTCCGAAAAAGGTCGCTCCATTGCCACCACAGTCGCCATCTGGTGTGCCTCTGCTAGCTCTAGAGAGCCTAGAAAGCGGTCGAGCCTCGAGCGAGCAGATGATGATGCTGTGCTCCTCCATGTGAATCTGCAGTTGGTCGGTGGAAAATCCATCAATGAGTGGGATTCGATGAAGTCCCGAAACTCCTCCGCTCCCGAGTCTCTACTACGTCGTACAAGTGGGTGGTCATCAATGTCCAAGGTGACATTGAAGTCCCCACCAATCAGCCATCTTGTCTCAGGTAGATGTGAGGGATCTGAGCGTAGCTCCTCCCATAAGGTACCTCGGAGTGCTGGCGTGGCCATAGACACAGGAGATCAGGTACTGATGACCGTCCGCCCTCTGTCTGATATGGACTGAGATGGAGAACCTCTCCCTCCAGGTGTCGATGATATCAAAACGATCCGGGCACCATCCGACAATGCAGCCCCCGGACCTGCCAATAGACCCTAGGCAAGCGTAACCAGCAAGCCTCGTCCCGCCTATTTGATTCCATGTGCAGTCGCACTCTGGGAGCTTCATCTCCTGCAGTAGGACGATGTTGGGACCCCAAGAGCTCATATAACGTCTAAGTGAATGACGCCTATCGACCCTGCCTAGGACGCGAACGTTCCACCAGAGGACTTTCATTGGGACACCAAGTTGGCCCTTGAGGTCGCGGAGCGGGTGCGCACACCCGTCCTGCCCCGTCCGTCCCTAGTGTCAAGGACCCTTTGTCGTTCACAGAAACCGGCCGCCACTGCTACAATAGATATCTCGGCGTCCGCGCGCCCTCGTAGGAGTGCAGCCTCGCATGGTGAAGTGGGCCCATCCTGATCCCGAGGCGGGGCGGTCCTTCCTTCCGTTGATGGCCTGCTGGTATTTGTTTGGAGCCGGACACGCGGTGTGGTGGGAGATTGGGGCCTTGCTACTGGTTATTTGTCCCTCTCCGCCGCCAACGGGGCCCTCGGGGTGGCCTGGGGGGATGCTGCTTCTATCCGACGCTGACGGGTGTAATGGAGCACCTCCCCATTGTTCAGCAGCCCTTGGGACTGATCCGGTGAGCAGCAAGGGGTGGTGGAAGGCGTGCTTGGTTAGTGGAGGGGGCACTCGGTGCTGGAGGGCGCGCTCGGGTTCAGCTGATCCTGGTCCGAATCCAGCTTGGAGACGGAGGGTGCAAGTTCAAGTCGGGTGATCCGGGTGGAAGTGGTGTGACCGGTGTGGGTGGGTAGGAGTTCGGTCTGGGACCTGGGGAATTGGCTGGTGGAATGGGTTCAATTGGAAGGAGATCAGGCTCCATCATGGAGGTGAGAGTGGCTTCACACTCGCCTCAGGGCGAGTGTGATTAGGTCCGGGGTGGATTGGGGTTGAGAGGATTGGGTTCGGGTGGTAGGTGGTGGCAGCCGGGGGCGAGGTTGACGAACGTATTGTAGACAATACCAGATGGCCAAAAGTCCCAACGATGGCTTGTATCGCTTCTGTCATCCTGAGGTGCAGCAGTACCCCACAGATTTCGACTCCCGTGCAGCCTGCAGGTGCTCCCAGGACAGCGCCATCGGACGGTCTCCATGGCCGCCATATAAGTTGTCCGCCGGACGGGAGCAGGAGCGGTGTGGACAGCAGCACGTGTCGATGTTGCGGCGGCGTGCTCGGGAGTAGTAAGCAGCAGCGTTCGGAGATACGGGATAGATAGAAAGGTGAGTCGTCCCCAAGGATTGCGAGAAACATCGACCGGATGGACGGTGGGCCCTGCAGGCCACCCACTGTCTCGCCCACCAGGCATGCTCGGAGGAAATCCACGTTCCGTTGTATTGCCGGCAACCAGTGGAGAGACGCTTGTGGTGTGGACAGCTGCCGTGGAGGTTGCAGCGTCCGCCGCCTTTGTCGTCGTCCCTGCCGGCGCCCGTGGTGGAGCCACCTTCCTGACCGCGTGCCTCTTTGGCGGTGGTATGCGGCAGGTGGCTTGTCTGTGGCCTGACTGGCCGCATCTCCAGCATCCAAGGGGGCCCTTGCAGTTCTTGGCGAGATTGCTCAGGCGGAGGCATCTGAAGCACGATGGTGTGGAGCTGCGGCCTTGTCGTGGTGGGCGGGAGTAAGTCTCCCAGTCGCCTGAAAGTTGTTGCCGCAGAGGCCACATCAGGGAAGCGGCAAGGTGCAGCACGGGAAGAAAGAGAGATGAGTAGAGGGCAGAGGAGAAGAAACGAAGAGAGCGGTAGGAGCAAGGTTGTCAAGATCGAGATCTTACATAAGATCGTAAGAGGGTCATAAGATCGAAAATTGTAAGATCGGATCGAGGATCGTAAGATCCTACGAATTAATAAAATAATATATTTTAATACAAAAATATATTTTTAATAATTTTTCTGCACTCATTTTTTGAATTAGACTTGGATATTATCACAATTTGATCAATATGTTAGAAAATTATATTGAACTTCATCTATATTAATTATTATTATCAAAACTATAAAAAGTATTGATTTTAAATGATTAAAATATTTATTTAAGATCGCATAGGATCGGATTAATTTTTCTGCACTCATTTTTTGAATTAGACTTGGATATTATCACAATTTGATCAATATGTTAGAAAATTATATTGAACTTCATCTATATTAATTATTATTATCAAAACTATAAAAAGTATTGATTTTAAATGATTAAAATATTTATTTAAGATCGCATAGGATCGGATAAGATCGTAAGATCGTACGACATAAATTAAGATCCTATTAAGATCTTACCTATAAGATCCTCACATTAAGATCGAGATCGATTAGGACCCTCAAGATCGTAAAATCGTAAGATCTTAAGATTTATATCGAGATCTTGACAACTATGGGTAGGAGAAACCAGCGAGATTCCTGCGACCCTGCGACGCCTCCAAGTCGAAACGGGGACTAGCCAACGTGGGGTAGGGAGCGGAGGACTCCTCATCACTTCCAATATATAGCCCAGCCAAATTCATGCAAGCTTTAATTTCTTGTGCTAGTGGACTTGCCTGTTCTGCATTGGAAAGTATGTTTTCATATGGATTAAAAGCTATTTATGCAACGTCATGTAAAATGATTCCTACTTATCTCCAATGTATATTTGCAACATGCTTTATAGTTTTAACCTGGGTAAAAGCATTTTTCAATGTGTTGTTATTTTTCTTGATGGAGGAAATGATGGCTACTAAGTACGGGTAGCCATCCGTTTTACTTTTCTAGGTTTTGTTGGTCACTTTGTAGATACATCATTTAGTTTTCTGATGGCCCTTCTGCATTTGCCTCTGTTTTGGTATCATGGTCTGTTATGCTTTTGCATCAACAGAATTCCATAATCTGTATTGTGCACTTTCTATGTGATCCGTTTACATACATAAATACATAATCTTTACTAACGAAGTCCATTAATTGGTGTTGTTTAGTTTCATTTCAACAATATAGTATGTATGCTTATTACAGTTTAATGCATTGATATTTGTCCTTTGTTTATGGGATGGAATAAGATGAGATATAAATGGATGACTAGACAATTCCATCCGTCCTTTTCCTCCTAAAAAAAGAGATGAAGACTATGTTTGATAAACTGAGATTTCACAACAGAATTCTTTGAAAAACAATTGTTTAGTTGCAAGTACTGCTATAGAACATTGAAATAAATTGCATTTCCACTGATTTAAAATTATTAACTCAATATAGGAAAATAACAATAAAACTAAGGTAAACTCTGAAATGAAGGAAATATTGACATGCTTTTGAATTAACTTCTGGATAATCCTTTGAATTCTTCATATTGATCGTTGAAATTTATTTTCCTAAGATAGAATGCTATTTGACTGGAATATCTACTTAACTCAATAACCTTAGAAAAATAAATTAACAAAAATCTACATTTCTCACTTGGTTTTTCTGCGCAAGGAAATGTGGAGGCCATTTTTATACCAAATTTGTATGAGAATATTATTATTTTTTCGGAAGCTAATGTACTTTGATTCTATCATAAAAGGTAGATAAAGAGAGAGCAAACTTTGACATTACAGTTAAGTTGCTCATCTGGTGGCCTGTAGAGAGTCATAGATAGGTTTGATTTATGGAAATAATCACACGCCAAACTATCATATGAGGTTTGCCTTCATTTGTTTTGCCACATGGAATAAAATTGAGATAAATCATTTTATTTGTTTGGCCACAGAGAATAAATGCAATTAATTAAGTGTATACTTTTCATGATGGAAGTATACAATTGTTGCTTAATGCTGGAGTAACACAAACATTTGTCCTTTAATCTCTTTGCATTTGAGAACTTCAGAGATTTACATCCTTTCCTCCCTCCAAAAAAAAAAACTTCATAGATTTATCAATTCTGAAGGCAGCATCAGAAAATGATGTTTGAAATGTTCCTGGACTTCCTTTCCTGATCATGGAACATTACTTCTTTAAAATTTAGTTGATCATGCAGAGTTTTCACTAGTGTTTGGTATTCTGTTTATCGTAGAAGGAGGAGATAAGAAACATGCTTGAATATGATGGTTCAGCAAAAGGTGTTGTTTTTAGCCAGTTCACACAATTTGTAGAATTGATTCATCACTTCCTCGAGGATGTAAGTTTACTATTAAATTGATCACATATTAGCTCAGAATTGAATTGCTTCAAACTAATTTTTCAACTTGGCAGTCTGGTATTAAGTGTGTTAAATTAATTGAAAACATCCCCCTTGATGCAATTCGCGAAGCAATAAAACCTTTCACCGAGGATGGAGATTGCAAGATTATTTTGATGAGCTTAAAAGCTGGAGGAGTCGATCTCAATCTTACAGTGGCATCACATGTAAGTAAAGTGATTCCATCATTTTCTCAATTTATATAAAAATTACATCTGAAACATTGATGAGTTTAAATTGGTTCTCGCATAAACTAGACTTGTAACTTTAAATATGTATCGACTCCCTTATATCCTGATTGTTTGAGGGTAATTAGCTTTATGCAGAGGACGCATGTTCATTTTTTCCTCTGGTGGCAACTAATTTTGGGTTTTCTTATCTTTGTATGTATATTTATACCTCTTGTAGACTTATGCACCCATCCTAGATCTCTGATATTCTTTAATGAGTTACATCATAGAAAAACTCATACACGCTTCTATGTAAAACTCAATTTAAGGATGTCATGCATGATAATATACCTTTATACCTCTTTATTTTTTGCCATGGATCTTGCATAATTTTAAACAAAAACTCATACATGCTTCTGTAAAAACTCAATTTAAGGATGTCGTGCATGCATTTATGATGAGCAAGTATTCGATGCTCAATTGTTTCAAATGTTACCTTTTTCTTTTTTTTTTTTGAGGGAAAAAGGGGGGATGACTACACAACTTGGTAGTCATCCGTTTGTATTAAAGTAAAAGATGGAAATGTAGATGTCTGTGTAGGAGAGAGGTATCAAATGTTACTTCTATTCCTGCTTTATTAGATGGATGCAAGTATCGCGCAACCATTTTGTTGTTCTTACTTCAATACCCAATAAATTCATGTCACTTGCCAGCAGTATTTCTCCGATGTTTGTGTGTCTATCTGATAGGTTTTCATGATGGAGCCATGGTGGAATTCTGCAGTTGAACTTCAGGCTTACAATCAAATTCATCGCATTGGACAATATAAGCCTGTCAGGTTTCAAATGATGTTTACACTTTTGCTAGTCGCATATATACCTGTTCCATTTGCCTCTTAATTTCCTTTTTGCTCAATGGTTCTAGAATTGTCCGATTCATTATCGAGGGAACCATTGAGGAGAATATACTAAAGCAGCAAGATGAAAGGGAACTTGTTTTTCGATGGTATGCAGTTCTTTTCTCCAATCCACAGATGATTTTCAGGGAATGTCATCGTGATTTATTCAATGGCAATTGAACTCAATCATCTTGATGTTGTCATGTAGGATGCTTGAAAGATCTACGGAGATTACGATGGAAAAGTTGGATGTTTTAATAACCAAGTTTCTGTTATGATGGAAGAATTTGGAGGATTTAAAAAGTCCTTTCTGTGTGGTAGACACTTGGAAACATCTTGATGTTGTCATGTATCACTCTTGGCTCATCACTTCTATCCAAAGCCAAGTACTCAAGTGATAAAGGAGAAAGTTTGGAATACAACGAATACTAGTTCCAAGTTTATATCTGTATGTTGAATGGTGATATTGTCGATTGTCTTTTGTATTTGTATTTGTATTTGTCTCACAATTCTGATTCAAATGACGAAATCAGTGAAATTACCATCATTTTTATCAATGACCAAACAAGATGTCATAAGTTCGTGTAGCTATTCATCTTTTTTATAAAGTCATAAAAATTTCCAGAGGATAACATGGTAAAACAATCACTAAAGCGTTTTACTCTAGATTAAAGCTATAGTTCATGATATAATTTGCTTAACCATGACATAAAGCTCCAGTTAGCATTTTATATATTGTCACTAGAAACTAAGTTGTATATGTGGAGTTATGATCCTATTTTCTTATATCACTCATGTTGTTATGAGAATAAGGTCAGATTTTAAATTTTGAAATAAATTGCACAAAGGTAATAAAATTTTGATGCTTTGAATTATTAGTTGCAAGTAGAATCAACTTAAAAAATATATTTATAAGTGAAGTTATGAATTTTCTTTATCTAACATGACTTCATTTGTCAGGTTGTAAATTATAGACCAAACATAATTTGATTTCAAGATTTTCGTGGAAATAATATATAAAGATTAGATTTTGAGATTTTTATACAAAAAAGATTAATGAGTCTAATTTATGTGAAAATTAAGAAATCATGAATTTATTCTAATTACAGTGAGTTATGAATTTTTATATATCACTTAGTCTGCCAAAATATAAAGTTAACATAGAATTTAGATTAAAATATTATTTTTTTAGCAGCAAATCAGATGAGAATAAATTTTTAAATTCATATATGTTAATTATCAGTAAGCGTAAATTGAGTTAAAATTAGTTTTATATTATTTGGATATGTATAATGGGAATAATGAATCTATTTCTAATATTATGTCATTTGTGACGATGTAGAATTTTACACGTGATGATTGGATTAATTAAATTAGTTATTTGCATGTAGTTAAAGTCAATTTTGGTCTTGTTTGGAAATTAGAACCCGAGTTTTTCGTGTTCTAGCAAATAATTTGATTTGATAGATTAATTCTAAGTGTGTTTGGATGAATTGAAAATATTAAGCTCTATGAATATTTGGATGAATCACATAAGAACCTAAAAATAGAATTACTTTTTAGATAAATTAATTAATTATAAATAAAGAATAAAATATTTTTCAAATGTAAAAATTTATTCTAGAAAATCTTAATACAAAATATAAAATTTATCTTTTATATAATAAATAGAAGATTCGTTAAACTTAAACTAATTAAAAACTTTAGAATTATGTTATTGAATTAGTATAAAATATAAATATAACTATTTTATTTTTTTAATAATTTAAATTAAAAGGTAAATGTTATATAATATATAAAATATTTTGTTAAGTTTAGAATAAAAAAATTAGAATTAAATTATTGGGTTAGTATAAAATTAAAATATAGCATTTAAAAATAAATGTTAATAATTTAAATTAAAAGTTAAATATCATATATAATATATAAAATATTTTGTTAAACTGAGAAAAAATAAATTTAGAGTTATATTGTTGAGTTAGTATAAAACTAAAATGTAACATTTCAAATTAAACATCGATAATTTAAATTAAAAGATATATAATATATAAAATATTTTTTAAATTTAAACTAAAAGTAATTTTAAAATTATATTATTCAGTTAATATAAAATATAATTTTAACATTTAAGATTAAGGGAAAAAAGAATGTATAGCGCACTTGTACAAAAAATAACGACACTTTATGTACAAATGAACAGTGTTCATTTTTTTTGTACAGATAATATCGTTACTTTCTGTTGCGCTACACGCACTACACTAAAAGTGCGCTACACGCTCCCTACCCTAAGATTAAATGTTAATAGTTAAATTTAAAGGTAAAGTTAAAATATGAATTAAAAAGGAAAAGAAAAAAATACAAAGTATAAGGAGGAGAGAATAAAAGGGAAAAGTAAAATAAAAAACTATCATGTCAACAAAAAAAATTAAAAAAAGTGGACGTCCAAAATGGAACCGTTAGGTTCCTGGTGCAAGTAGGAACCTGATGGCCAGAATTGGGGCCACATATCCCGGAGTTTTGGTGGTGATGTTTACACTCGGATTCTGTCATATATTTGACAAAATCCATTGTAACCAAGTTTGAGCTTTGGCCTAATTCCAATTTCCAAACGGAGCGTCTAAGTATTCATGCATCATTTATGATATCTTTTGACCACTTGGTGGTCACAACACGGAAGCTGGCCTATTGGCTTGAGGCATAAGAACTAAATGAATTCTTATAAAAGAGGAGATACATAGGGTGTATCTCTATAATTTTATTCACACATTTTTATGAAATCAAATATTTTAAAAATTATAGTTTTTAATATGTTTAAATGATATTGATACTCTAAAAGATAATATGATAATCCAAAAATATATGATCCACAAGGGGTATATCTCTGTCTATATTGTTGATATGACATGGCACACATACATGGTTATTGAATATGTCCACAACATCAATTACGATGCATTAATGTATTAAGATGACTCTATATTACACAATATATTTCAACGTTATAAGATAAGTTTCATGGTTATATGACATGTTCATGTAATAGTTGATATGATTTTATGTTATATGATACATCTCAATATATTATGATGGGTGATGATATTCATGATATGTCTTGATATACTATTATATAATTCAATTGTCATATGGTAGCCTTCAAGTTAATTACAAGATACACTTCAAAGTATTTTGGGATATTATGTAACGTGATTCAATGCCATATGATAGAAATGTTATGCGACAACTTAATATTATATACATGATTATATAAGTAATGACCTATTTACACACTTTTATATTTGCCAACTCTTATAGAGTATAAAGTGCGCATATATTTTCATATCCGAAGCCAACACTTTTATATTTGCCAACTCTTATAGAGTCTAAAGCACAAATATATTTTCATATCTGAAGCCCACACTTATTATACTTGCCAACTCTTATAGAGTCTAAACCACAAATATAATTTTTTATCCGAAGCCCACACTTTTATATTTGCCAACTCTTGTAGAGTATAAAATGCAAATATATTTTTTCATATCCGAAAGTCACAAACATACTTAGTACGTATCAATACACGAAATAGACTCATAACCTTGAACACATTATTCATATCTTGAAACTCCTTTGAAATATCTCTCTAAAATTGTTGGAACTTTTGGAAAGGAGGATCTGTTGAATCTAGGATCCCGAGAATATTTTGAATGATCACAAATTTGTAAAGTGAACTCAACCTATACTAATGAACTTGTTGAGCTGATTTCTGAAAAAGGATATACACAAGTTCAGAGTAACGGTCGACCTAAGCTGAAGGAGTGGACGACCAGTGCACGCGTAATTATATAAGAA
>LTAE01001715.1:28261-39465 GCA_001647135.1 Pontederia paniculata | reverse complement strand
AAGGTCGTCATTGTGGCCGATTGTCGGGAGTGATGTTATTATGATAAGTTATGTTTGGGACTTATAGTGTAGCTACAGCGAAACTATAGAGTTCCCGTTGCATGAAGACCTCCCCTCCATGAAACAAAGAGGATTCACGTGCATCCTTCCCCTAAGGGGGCATGTTTGGCGATCTTGAGCCTGGGCGAACCTAAGATGGGCGCTCTTATGCAAAGTTACCCAAAGTCACAAAGTCATTAAATATAAGACGAACTTAAACCAAGAGGCAAACAATAATAATGAAATAAATGATGATGCAAGTTATGCAATGATGATGAAAGCAAAGTACATATGATGTAAGTTATGCAAAGTGCATATGACTTAAGTATGCAATGATGTCAAAGTAAAGTACAAAGTGATGCAATGAAAAAAAAGTAAAGTATGATATAATATCGAAAGTATGACGATGCATGATTCACTACTTGATGTATTATGATGATGTTTATGTTACTGATCTAAGAGTGATACTATCTAATGATGATCTATAATGGTCTTATCTCAATTCCTTTCAGATTAATCCTTATTCATCTATTATGATTAATCCATAATTTGATCACTGGTTATATTATTTATGATGTCCTATATCGATATATCATGATGTTTCATTATTTGATTTTCGATTTGTTCACCTATTGGGCTTCATAGCTCACGAGAGTACATCTCTCCTGCAATTCAATTCTGCAGGAAATTGATTATGGATGTGTGTGCGGCATAAGATGCTCGTGATGATATTGCAACACATGGACATTAGAGTTCATTTTCCTTTATTTTATTTTATATGTCGTTAAGATATATTTTCTCATTGTAATAATTGTAAAGATGTGTGACTAAGATATTGTCATGTTCTCAGACTTCCGCACATGTTTATATGTATGTCCACTTTTATTCAATTTGATATTCACCTTCCGCATAAATTGTATCCCTTTCTTTGACTAGTCAAAGTCTATCTCTAAGTCAAGATTTATGTCATGTAAGTATGTCCCCGTAGCGTCTCCAAATGCGCATTTTGCCATGTGGCAGGGTGTGTTTTTGGGCGTTACATTATGAAAAAAAAGTCAATGAAAAAATTGTGATGTGTGGTGGGAAAATGGGAAAAACATACTAATTTAGTGATTATGTGAATTGTATAAACACATAAAAAAGATTGATTTGTGAATGAAAAAAATAGAGGATATATGAGATTGTCGATGGTTCCACCAAAAGTTTAATTTGATGAGGAGTTCGAAATTCATTGAAGAATATAATTACGTAACTTTTTTAAATTAAATGAACTTGAATGATTAAATCATAAAGAGTTTGATCTTATTTATAAGATTTGACTATTGAATCTTAAACAATCTAAAAATAAGGGTTTAATGAAGGTGTTACCTATTTAAGTAGGTAATACTATGTTACCTAACTTTTTAATCATAAGATGTTAGATCTATGGTGGATATCAATTTTTTTTTCCTAAATATTTTTTTTGCATACATCATAGATCTAACATCCTACGGTTAAAAAATTAGGTAACACAGATGAAGATGTTACCTACTTAAGTAGGTAACATCTTCATTTTTTCCTAAAAATAAATAATATTAATATTTGTATAAGACTTCAAACCTAATTAAAACTATACCCTTTATACTAAGTGTCTTGCATCACTTGTGCTCCACCTCTTGCTCATCACAAGTCTTGTACTTCATTGTTTGTCAAGAAAAGGCCGACCACAACAACACTTTTTCGCATTTGTAATTACTCGATTTTCCTAATTTTCAAAATTTAAGTTCAAAATAGAATTTGATTTTTTTAAAACTATAAAATAAAGGGGATGATGCAATAGTCGTAACCTCCTCCACCAAACCTCTCTTGCCCCCACGGTTTATCTCCCCTCTTGCTAGGTCTCTCTCTCCTTCCTAACATGCTTTCTCATTCAAGGTATGGTCAAAACTTTTTTTTTTCTCCTCCAACATCAAACACTAGATCTTGTGTAGGAGAAACAAAGGACAGACTATAAAGGATGAGAAGATCATACACTAATAAGAATGATTGTCAGAAACAATCTAAGAGGAAGAACGAATGCAAGAACCTAATATATCGTCAAGGAGGCAAGTGATTCAGGATCTAGATAATGGAAATGATCTCAGATTTGAATCTTGTATTTGTTTATCAGTAAGAAATCCTGAAAATGTTTTTTAATTAAATCTAACATGAAATAATCTAAGCTTTAGGGATTGAAATCATAGATCTATATATATATTTGAGATTTCCCTGCTTTATAGAATGCGATAAAATAGTAATATTGTTATATGCATGTTGTTGAATTCTATACAAATTAATATTCTCTATTTCAAATAGATTTTGGATAGGTTATACATGTTCAAAAATTATAAATCATATGTAGATGCATAGTTTTGACATCTAATTCAATAGAAATTTGAATTTATCACGATATCAGGTTTATGTAAAATGGTATGATTAAATTACTAACTATGTGTCATACAATCTTGAAATGTAACATGTCAGTCTTATAAAATAGACTACAAATTGTAATAATGGAACTAAGATAAGAAATTTATGGAGTATTTAGGAACTTATATTGCCTTTTTATAAAAAATTGAAATTTCTTGTAAACGATAAGTGTATAAGGAAAGTTGAATGATTTAAGACTTAGCTATCAAAATACTATATGTGAAGCCAATAGATAATATTGTAGGATTTCTTATAATAAATGATAAGGACGTAAAATATGTAAATTCTTTAAAATTATGATTTGAAGAATAATTAGAATTATTCAAAATGAGTTCATGTGGATTAAATTATAAATTTTGTATTAACAATATATTAATTTTATCCAAGGCTGAAAATATGTCTTATATGAAATTGTTGGGAGAATTCGTTTTCGATATCATAATTATTGTTAAAAAAGTTTCAAGTGAGGTTATGAAGACTTATGTGTACAATATTCTGGTGACATTAATGTTGTAGAAAGTTAATGCAATGATACTCAAATTAAATCATGTATTATATTGTGTTAATTTTGTGTTATGTGCATCATTTTGATAGTGCATGATTTTCTTTATAAAAATATGGTGACATAATACATGTCCTTATATCTTTAAATCAATATTCAACTTATGATTTCGTATGCACATATCAATATATCATTCCATATGAATCAAATCATAATATTATCGTCCTGAATATTTTTGATCAGATTTTATTCGAACAACATCATGAACAATCTCGATATTAACTTGACATCTCATGATTTTCATTTGATAACTACATATTGATTATCCGAAGACAATATAATTTCATGTTCTACTTAATTCTATATGTTTTTATTTTTCATTTGATTGTTCAAAGATAAGATATAATTATATTTTTTTAATTGGATTCATGATTCTATATAATTATTCAACATTTGTATGATCTTTTATAAATCAACATGATTAAGATTTTGATGTAATTGTACGATGGTATTCATGTCATATGACATGTGAATATTATAAGTTCATATTATGATGATGCCTATATTGTGAGAATTTATAATGTGATGTATATGATGAAAAATCTTATACGAGTTTAAACTCGATGACTGATCCAATGATGTATTATGTATTTATCTAGGACAAAGAACATAAAATTTAATAAAGATGTTATTGCGTGTTGATTGTCATGAGTAAAGTTATGTTAAGGTGACGAAATTATGAATTAATAGTATAGTTGTAATGAAACTACTTAGGACACATTTTTTTTTATCAATAATCTTCGTAGATTAATGATAATTTGATCTTAAAATTATTTGAGCTCATTAGACTGCTTATTTTAATTTGTAGACATTTTAAATTATTTAACAATACATATTGCTTATAAAATGGTAATTCAAATTGCCTAAGAAGAGATGTCTTTTTATATTAGCACCCAAATGATAATCTCATTAATATTTGGTTTTCATATTCGTCATTCTAAATATTCTTGAATAAAACATAACATAATAAAATACATTATATTAACAATAATAGTAATAATAATATACTATAATAATAAATTAATGATAATAGTATTATTATTTAAATAATATTATCTTATTTGTCGATTTCTCGTCCACACTAGAATGGATGGTACAAAGTCCTCCAACCTTTCATGCTTTTGGAGAACTTCCTACTATCAAGTAGACGAAAAGCTTTGTGTAATACAAGAAGGCCGACTACTACTAAGATAAGAACCTAACATAATATAATATAATATTATATTACTATTATTGTATTGTGAATAAAAGTATGTCGCTAATTATCAATTATAAGTATTAGTAATTAAAATAATAGTTTTTATTAACTATAATTAGTAATATCAATTAGAAATATCATATTATTATCATTTTATTTTAAATGGTATTAATTACTTAATACATCAATTTGTATATTCATTATTTAAGTTTATAACTTTAAATTTAATAATATAAATTTTTTACCTTGATAATATTTATAAAAAAAATATTTTGATAAAACAATGTATATTTCATAGTAATCTTTTTTCTATAAGTAAATGATAACATGAATTTCTATTTGAATTACTTATGTATAGTAAATAGGGTAATACACATTGCTAATCATTTATTAAGTGACAATATTTCTATTTGTCAATATAGCTAAATTATTAGATAATATTGAGAGATAATGTAGTAATTGTCTCTTTAATATATCTTGCATGGACTACTCCTCTCTATACAATAAATAGAATAATCTCTATACAATTAATAGAATAATTGAGCATCCTTCCTCTAAGGGGGCATCATTGTGATTTGTGCATCAACCATTGATCTATGACAATTCATAGCCTAAATAAATTTTATGATGAGTGCTTCTACTCAAAGTCATTCAAAGACGTCAAAGTCACTAAATATTATAACAAATATAAACAAAGATATAAACATTAATGATGAATTAAGTGATGATGATGTAAGTTATGGAATGATGACAAAAGTAAAATAAATATAATGAATATGATATAATAAAAGTAAAATATTATGTAGTTTCAAAAGCACGAAATGTTGTATGTTCCATTATATGGTTATGTTTTTATTTGATGTATTATGATGGTGATGATATTGATTCAGTAGTGATGCTATTTAGCGCTGATTAATAATAGCAACTATTGTAATGCCCCCCAAAGCACATTCTATTAGATGGCAGAATATCATTCTAAAGACGCTACGATCATCTTCTTTGACTTAACATTGGACCAATTGACTGGACAACATTATAGACAAATAGTGCATAAGCAAAAGCAAATTAAACTTTCAAAGTAAAATATATATTTAATAGTCTAGCCAAATAAAATCTCTTGCATTATTCAATAAAGAAAAGACATAACTAATAAAAAAAAATAGATCAAACTCGATCTAGATTAATCATGTGCAAATCATCATGACACGAACATCTGTATCACTAGTGCCATCACTTATTCATGCCTTGATCACCTACAAGATCAAAAAATAGGGGAGGATATTCTCCCATGAACAATGAGACTCAATATGTAAAGATAATATACAATAAGAAAAAAGTTATATAAAGATATGATAAAAAGAGTTGACATCATGATCAATAGATTTAGTTTCATTACATTTATCTTTTTATCTTCTCATTGATTTATTTATTTCTTTAAAATATAAGTACATATTCAGTTGTAAGAACCTCAGTTCCATTGCTATTTTCATGATACAATGTCCAACCCTTTCTGTTTAGTAAATTCTTGTCCAGTTTGATCTTTTACTTGGGATTCTTTTATAATTCTTATCATACTTTCTCCTAAGTTATTTAGAGACGCCAGGGTGACACACCCATTTTTAGTGTTAGGGCTTCATGAATCTTCGTGCCCCGAAGAACACGACCCGTGTCCGGGAAACACACAACCCATTTCTAGGGACGATGCGTTAGTTGATCTACTCCAGTGACGTGGAGGAACACAGGCCACATCAAGGTGCGAACAATCATTTCACTTTTGCTCTGATGCACTCTGAGGACATAGCTTGCGTTGATCATTTCCGTGAATACGAACACAATCTGTGTTTGTTTGGACACAATATGTGTCTGATCTCTCGGATGGCCGTCATTTTTCATTTCTATCTTGTGTTGACTAAGACGTGTTACATTAATAATTGACTTCTACCGTTTTACTTTTATGCAAAAACCATAATTCATAATCCTTCGTCATGTAAATCATATGCATATGATAAAACCAAAGTTTGATTCTCCTAATGACATACCTAATTATCGTCATATTATTTTCCTCGTTCCTCCCCTACTATATGTCTTACTCATCTTCTAGCCCTCAAGGAGAGAGAAATAGAGAGAACAAAAAGAGTGATAGAAAAAATTGTGAGAAAAGATGATGCACTACAAGAAAATTACAAAATTGTGACGAAATTTTGCGACGGTGTAATATCCATCACAATTTACAACAGAAATTTGTGACAAAATTTTTTTCCCTCACAATTTCTGACGGACTTTTAGTCCATCAGAAATTGTGTCAGACTTAAAGTCCGTCAAAAATTGTGACGGACAAAAGTCATTAGAAATTCTGACGGACTAATAGTCCATTAGAAATTCTGACGGGCTAATTGTTAGTCAGAATTTTTGACGAAGAGGTCTGTCAAAATTTTTGACGAACAGAAAATTCGTTAGAAATTTCGACGAACTAATTGTCCGTCAGAAATTTTGATTGAAAGAAAATTCGTCAAAATTTCTAAAAGACTTTTAAATCTGTCAGAATTTCTAACGGACTTTTAAATTCGTTAGAATTTTTGACGAACATTAAAGTCCATCAAAAATTCATCATATTTAAATTTTTTTCTTCCCACTCTCTCTCTCTCCCCCCGTTCTCTATTCCCTTTTTTCTCTTCCTTTACATTTTTTCCTCCTCCTTCTTTCATTTTTCTTCCCTCCTTTTCATTTTTCTTCCCTTCTCCTTCCCCTCTCCTACCTTCTTTTTATTTTTTTTCATCTCCTCCTCCTTCTTTTCATTTTTCTTCCCTTCTCCTTCCCCTCTCCTACGTTCTTTTCATTTTTTTTCATCTCCTCCTCCTTCTTTTCATCCGGCCAGGCTTGGACGGCCGGATTTGCCCGAGCGGTCGGATCTAGCCGCGCAGGGGCAGATCCGGCCCTGCGCGGCCTAGATCTATCCTTGTGCCGCCGGATCTGCTCTGTGCGGGAGTGCTTCTTCGAGTTCATCATCGTTGGCGCCTCCGTCTCATCTTCCTCCTCCCAGTTCGTTCACCACAAGGCTACCGCCGCCATGGGCATGTGGAGCAACAATTTCGGCGATTTACTATTTTCTAATTATTTATAATATTTTGTATTTTTTGTAATTATTTGTAATATTTGCAATGAGAATTTAAGTCTTGTACGTAATATTAATGAAATTTTGTTTCAAAACCATTCATTTTTTTATGATAATGGTTAAAGATCAGTTAGTTTTCATTTAAAAAATTCCTGCAAGCAATTTGTCCAATAATCATCTCATAATTGTGTAAAATAAAAATTAAAAAGAAGTTAACAACGCGATAATGCATGTATGAACACATTGAAGATAGTATTGTAAAATCTATGGGATGATGAACGTCGCATTAGCGATATGAACGTCGCATTAGATTTATAAATTATTATAAATATTTTTAATCATAATTTTTTATAAATTATTATTTTATCTAATTATATATTTTCTGATGGACGAAAAGTCCATCGGAATTTCCGACGGACATATATTCCATTAGAAATTCTGACGGATTTTCCATCCGTCAGAATTTCTGACGATCTTTTCTGTTAGAAATTCCGACGGAATTTATATCCGTCACAATTTTCTTTGCAACGAGTGTTTATTTGATGTATTAAATTCGTCGAATTGTGATCGATTTTAAAATTCCATCGCAAATTCCGTCACAAATTTATAATTTTCTTGTAGGGATGGATTGTGTCCTATTTATAAAAAAGAAAATTCCTTTATAAATAGAATTTGCGAATGACTAAGAGTTCCTTGTTACCTACTTTGAATAGAAACAGAAATTCATATTGGTTAGGAAAATATTAGTATCATAATTTGAGTATTACTCTTATTTTTTCCTTAATCCTAATCATATCTTATTTTATATTTTTTATCTTATCTTTTAATTATTATTTTTAAAAGTTGAGAGCATTACAATATAACACTCATATTTTGTCATATATCTCGAACCTCCACACATATATTTTTTATGTGAAATTTTATTTCATTTTATATTCTATTTTCCGAATAAATTATATTTTGTTTTCTTTGGTCAAATAATGTAAAGAATATTTGTCGGCAGCCTAAGTTGGAGCTCGCGAGGAGTTGATCTCGCGAGCGCGTAGAGGCCATGACCGATGAGCAGCCATCTCATGCACGCTCACGAGGTCACCATTTATTTTACTAGTTCATAAAATAGAAAATATTATGCCTTAATTAAATTCATTATATATATATATATATATATATTACAAGATATATGCAGCGTAATGGTCACATGCGTTACGTACCAGTTAACTATTTAATTAACATTGAAATGATGACACAGATCTTGATTACTATATAATACATTTTTGTGAATCATACTACATTCTAGACATTAAAAAGAATATTACATTTACTATTTCTAAGTAGAGGAACATAAAGAATCATGAGCCAAGATGGTGGCCCATTCTGATACACCGACAGTTTTTTTCCCTGTTTACATTTATGGATTTACTTACGGTTTTACCATGATCAGTTAATGATTGATCAAGATTCTCATTTTATATAGTTCTCTCGAAGCCATATGTAGCTATTTACAGCCTCGCATAGCTGTTTTGGAGTACTTACCAGTTTCTGAAATTAAGAATAATTATTTAAAGAAATTTCATTCCGGGACGAGCGGAAATAAACAAAAAACATAATTGTAACTAAAAGATGAGGAAAATATATTTATAATCTAATCACAATAATGAAGATTTCAAATTTTTTTTCCGGTTGTCTGAGTTGCACGTCTAATTATCTTGAGGAGGTGATCAACTCGTCTAATTATCTTGAGGAGGTGAAGTCAACATTTATATTTTACAAATCTAAATATAATTTGAAATAATACAAATATTTAAAAGTATATTCTCAATCTTTTTGTTTTAACATTTTAGTTGAAAATATATCATGTTTAATTATTTTATTTGTCGAAAATTCTATGTGCTTGTAACTATAGAAAGATGACAATAAGGATCAAACTTTAACTATAGTGATGTTTTTTTTTTAAATTTATCTAATTTAGGCTTAGACTACGTTTGGGAGGAGCTCATATTGTGAAAGAAAGTTGGCATGCTTTTGCTCAAAGATCATTTTAACACGGGAGGATCAATTTGCTTTCAAAATAGCAGTCAAAATTAGCTTTCATCCATAAAATTTGTGAGCCAAAGTAGCGTAAAAAAATTATTTAAACACCACTACTACATAAAACAAGTCATACTCTGAAAAAAACAATTCTCCCGCAGCAATTCCAAACGTAATCTTAATTATGCGAATGTTTAAGTTAGCGGGCTCTAGTTAGAGGGTTTGATAAATACATTTTCAAAAAATAGAGTTTAAAAATTAAGGACAAAAATATTATAAAATACCCCCATAAGCGCATAGGGACGTTCAGTGCATTTTCATTTTTTTATTAACCAATAATGTAAATTATTACTAAAATAAATTGCCAATTTATAACATAAATACTAGTAATATAATTTACAAATTAAATTATTAAGGCAAAAATACTATAATATTCTCAAAAGTTAATTTAAACTTTAATGAAATATTACTGTATATAAACAAAAGGGAAAAAAAATGGGTATGAATAGATATAATGAGTCTATATCATAAATAATTAGAAATGAAAAAAAATGTTGAGAATCTTATTTTATAGAAATATAAGAATTTTTATAGTTCAATTGAATAAATAGTTTTATCAAAATACACATTGATACTTTTGAATGACGTATTATAGTCAAATATGATGCAACCAAACGGAGTAATTTGATGGGCTCACATTTTTTTAATAAATAACGAATATATAATCTATTTTGGTAAATATATTTTCAAAAATAAAGTTTAAATGTTAGAAGACAAAATATTATAGGATACTCCCATATCTAAATAGAGTTTAAATTTGGCTGCGGGATATTTTATTCCTAATATTCCCACTTCATTTCTATCTAAAAACTCTTTATTTAATTTATAAATATTGCATATCATATTTGATTAGAGTTTATCGAATTAGGTCAACTACTAGAATCGATCTAATTTTAATTGGATGAGTTTAAACTCGATCCAACAAAGTCATGAACATCTTTTTAATTATATAATTAAATTAAATCAGCTTAATATAATTTAAAGATTATGAGTGCTTTAAAATGAAGATGCTATATCTTTATAAAATACGGTTAGTTTCATTTTCCTACCCTCAAATAAGATTAATTTTTATTTTACACTCAAAACTTTAGTATTACTCAATTTCCTCCCCTCAGATTTCCAAACACCTTCACTTAGCCCCAATTATATTTTCACCCTTATTATATTAACATTAAAGTTTTATTTTTTGTGAAAAAACAAATGATTAGAAAATTAGATAAGGTGAAGAGTGGTCCTATTTAATTTTTATGTTTATATTTTTAAATTTTAAAAGTTAAAGTTAAATAAGGCTAAAAAGTAAATATAAAATTAAAATTAGATAAACTTTAAGCATTTGAGGTAAAATAAAAAAAATGTCTAGAAAGTTGAAGGGAGATAAAGTGAATAATATTAAAGTTTAGGGATTAAATGAAAATAAAATATAATTGAGGAGAGGAAAATGAAATTAACCTTATAAAATATTTTAAATATTTGGAAAAAATATTCTTTCTTTAATATAATATTTTCAATATTAAATTTTACAAAGAAATAAGAGTAAAATTTAATAAGTAATCCAATAATTCTACTTGATCCTATCCTATCTTGGATTGAGTTTAGTTGAAGTTGAGGTCAAATCCGACAGTGAATATCTTGACTGTTACTTTTTTTTATTAATTTTTGACACATCTATTTTTTCTTTACTTTTATTTATTTATGTTTGACACATCTATTTTTGTTATCAACATAAATATTAACTATCATGATAACTTATATATATA
>LTAE01001715.1:3481-28183 GCA_001647135.1 Pontederia paniculata | reverse complement strand
CTCTCTCTCTCTCTCTCTCTCTCTCTCTCTCTCTATATATATATATATATATATATATATATATATATATATATATATGCACACGTGTGCTTTTGTTCTTTTTGTTCTCTAGTATTTATCACATATTTAATATTTTCTTTATTATATTTATAATAATAATTTGTTAAATTGTTTTTCATTAATTATATTATTAATTTGTTAATTAAATTATTATTAAATAATTTAAAATACTAAGAATGAAAAGTGACCAAAGAAAAATTTGGATATATAATAATTTAAAATAGAATTAAAATATAATTAACATTTTCAACAAAACAAAAATTATGTTAGCCAAGAACAAAAATCAGCTTGAAGGGTCAAAAGTTTCAATTGTGCCTTATTGGCTCCCCTAATTTTTCTATTAATAAAATATTTTATGTATTAATCATGTTTTAATAATTATATAATTTTTATAGGAAGGCTCATCCTAGTTTTTTTTTCTCTGGTCCGTTACTGATTTTGAGGCTTCTTTCTTTTTCCGGAGGAAGTTTTGATGTTTCTAAGTTAGGATAGATTAATGAGTGTATAAACTAGTTTTTAATTTATATGTGTCAAACAATGTATTTGACAGTTAGTTTTTCTATCCAAAAACTAAAAATATTTTTTTATTCAAAAGTCAACTAGATCTAATGTTTTGATATTTGATTGACACATGTAGATTAAAAAAGTGATATGTACATCTATTAAACTCATAGGTTATATATCATATACATATACATATATAATTTGATGGTGGTATTTGTCACAAAACTTGGATTATACAACAGTAAATTTTTAATATTTGTTAAAAAAAGTTAATATGTATTAGTTAAAAGTACATGTCAATATCGCATCGTTTTTTAGACCATAAATTTGACAATCCATGATCAAATTAGATAATTGATGAATAATTATGACAACCGAAATAGTACAATGTTATTAAAAAAAATTACGTGATACTCCAACTTAGAGAATTATAGATGGGGGATTTTAATTTTTTGCACCTATATTGTTCTCTTGTGGAAATATATTTTGATTTTTATTGTAAAAATAGCAATAAACTGTAGCATAATCGATTATTGGTTATATTTTCCTTCTTAGGAAAGATTGTACACAAATAGTAACCTAATTTAATTGAGTGAATATCATATTAGTTAAAGTTTAGGAATACTCTTCCACTAACTTTAGATTGTTGATTTTTTTGTGGTTTTTTTCCAATTATCTTATATGTTTTAATTATATGGTTTACTATTTTCACGAAAAATATATTGTAAGGCCCCTAGAGGCACACTCCGCAATGTGATAGAATGCGCTACTGAAGATGCTACGACCATATTTATTTGACTTGACTTTGACAAAAAAAGTGATAAACATCATAAACATATCATGTAGAAGCAATAACTTTAAATAAAATATCTATTTAATAGTATAACATGTTACGTTGCTTACAAAATACACAATTAATAAGAATTTAGTAAACTTAATTGCAAGATTAATCTGACACAAGTTAGACTCATATCATGTGCAAGTCATCGTAATACGAACATCAGTCTCATCGACAACATCCTCAACTAATCAAAGTCTTGATTCTTTGCAGAATCAAAAGCAAGGAAGATAATTCTCACATTAATGATCAAGCTCAATATGTAATGATAATAATATCAATATGAAGTTCAATATGAGCGATGGAGGTAACACGTATATGAAGACAATATAAGAAATTATGCTTTGCCAATAAACTATCATCTTAAATTGTAACTTTCCATTTTAATGATAAGTAGGCTAGTAATGGCAAGAACATTAGTTACATCATATGATGCACATTAGTCTTAGTGTCCAATATATTCATGCCCATTTCCCTCATCACTTTATATTATCCTTTTTAGTGTTGTCAGCTAGAATATTAGTTACACTAGAATATTCATGATGTACAATATGTAGTATGTTCAAGCCTAGTTAGTACTTATGGTCATTCTTCCATTTTTTATTTATCTTGTCCTAAGTTGTCAAACATTACAATCAATAGTGAACTTTTACCAGAGCATATAAGATTCAAGTTATCCCGCCGCAAGATGTTTAGCTAGGTCATGAGACGCTCATTAGTGGTTCAGTCATATCATCTCTGAGATGCAGTCATGACAAGTTCCATTATCAGGATAAATTTTACAATCGAGATAAATCTCACAATTGGCGAAACCTTCCTCTTCATGCATAAGTTCAATCATGTTCATTAATAATTTTTAATCTTATCATCAGTTGAGCAATTCACTCACTTCTAAGTTATCTTCAAGAACTCTATGCCATTATAGTAGCATTAAAAAAAATCAGTCAATAAGGTCAAACAATCATTATAATAAATCCAATCACTCCATCATCATTCGACAGACATTACACGACCCACGTCGGATATCAACATAATTCATTTTGCGTTTGGTATGGTGTTTAGTATCACGTGGTCCATGTTTGATAAGAACATGGTCCGATTCGAGATGAAGCAATACACATATGATGAATCCAATTTTTTAGTTCGTATGACACATGTAACACATTTGGCATCGGATACATCACGGTCCGTGTTAGAGTTTCATCAACTCATTTATATTGGGATCGACCAAGGAAACACAATCCACATCGATTGTGAGATATCTTGTGTTTGGCCTAATTTATGTACTTTAGAGGACTGGACCGTGCTAAGGTAACTTGGTATGTTTTCAAGTCAGTGTTTCGTATTGCCACCACCATCGATCCGGGGAATATTGTCCACATTAAGGGGCAATGTGTTCGGTGTTCTTGCTCCGCAATTGTTTGAGGAAAACACGACCTGCGTCCTAGGCAATGAGGTCATCGCCATGCAGCGAACACGGATCTTGTCTGTTAGGATGCAGTCCGTGTTTGATCTTTATTTTTTTTTGCATGGCAACTACAGTCCTTGGTTCCGGGATGAAATTAAACCAAACATATTACTTTCAACTATATAGTACTAATTATAGCTTTAACACATAAATTATATCATTTATTAATTTTCTTATGACTCCTAATTCAATCATCTAAAATATGTAATACCCTAGTGTTGATTCTATAATTATATACCTTGATTATTATTTTTATAACCTAAAATCTTCCTTTCATCTACATTTGTTCTCCTCGTTCCTCTCCTGCGATAAATCTTCCTCTTCCCTTGATTGTTTTTGGTGCTCATGCTCTTCTCCTCTAATCCTTAAGGCCATGTTTGATATAAAAATAAGGTTGATGAGAATTAGCGAGATTTTTTTTATTCTTGTGAAAAGAATATAGGCGAAATATTCTTGTAATGATGTTCTAGTGGTGTGTTTGGATGATTTAACTATATTATAATAATTAAAATTAGAGAGTGTTTGATTGAAATGAGAAAAAAAAATAAATTTAATATTTTATTATATGTTTTTATTAAAAATAATTACCAATTTATAGAAAGTATTAATTATAAGTATAATGAATATAATTCTAATTATTGAATTAAATAATGATAAAAACTACTAGAACTAAATCTAATTATACTAATTAACATATAATTAATATTTATTTTATTTATAATAAAATATTAACTACTAAATAATTATAATATTATAGTTATTAACTAACACTCGCAAAGACTAGTTAATATTTGTCGCCAGTCTATTTAATAATATACTATTATTTAATAATTAATTAAATACTTTATGAAATTATATTTATTTATTATTCACATATAGTTACACTTTTATGCAAGATTTATAAGATGCTAAAAATTAATCAATTGTAATTAATAAAAAATATTTAATAAAGCAAGTTAAAAAATTGGTGGCACAAAATAATTAGATAGTATTTGATTGGAATGAGAAAATATAAATTAATATTTTATTATATAGTTTAATTATATAATATTAGGGATTTATATTAAGTATTAATTATAATTCATTAATATAATTCTAATTATTGAATTAANAGAAAATATAAATTAATATTTTATTATATAGTTTAATTATATAATATTAGGGATTTATATTAAGTATTAATTATAATTCATTAATATAATTCTAATTATTGAATTAACTATTGATAAAAAACTATTAGCACTATTTCTAATTATACAAATTAACATATAATTAGTTTTTCTTGTATTTATAATTAAATATTAACTACTAAATAATTATGATATTATAGTAATTAACTAATACTTGCAAAGACCAATTAATATTTGCCCTCATTCTACTTTTAATAATATATTATTAACTAATAAATAAATAAATAATAATAATATTTATAAAATTATATTTATTTATTATCCATCTATAATGTCTCATTTATGTAAAATTTACAAAATGCTAAAAAACTTAATTAATTATGATTAATCTTATAATTATATATATAAAATAATTTAATAAAGTAAGTTAAAAAGAAACTGGTGGCCAAAAAAAATGTTTTCGTTATTGTAAGAACAATTTTTTTTGTATAAAAAATTAAAATCATTAATTTTAAGATGATTTTATAATTGATAGAATATGATTGTTTTTGGGGTATTTGGATGTAAAAGTTGGAACAATAAAATTATTCTTGTATTATTTTCATAGGCTTAAGGTAAGAAAGGGAAAGAAGAGAAAAAAAGAGCTTTTTAGTTTTTACCACGAGGAGAAAAATAAATGGTTTAGGTAATTCCAGTGTTGTTAGAATCGGATCGGACCGGCCGGTCGATCGGTTCAATCGTCAACCGCTCATTAAAACGGTTTTGGTTCGCTCCTCAAATCGGACTAGCATTCAGACCGTTTTGAATCGGTCAAACCCGGTCAAAACTCGAATTTGACCACTTGAACTGTCAGTTTAATCAGACCGATCAATAATTGCTCCTTTGTTCAAAAATGAGGAAAATAGTGTTATCATTTGGAGTTGAACCTTGATCTACTAATTCAATTGACATCCACTCTACCATAATGTTAGGTAGTGTTTAGTGATTATAAAAAAAATAATATTATATATACAAGATTTCTGTTCAAACTATATCACTTTCCATTTTCATTTAAATAAATTTGTTTTATGCAAATACCATACTGCAATAACATTTTTTTATCTTTTTTTGGATAGAAAAATTATTGAAAAAATGAATCATTGAATAAAAAAAAGTTAGATTGTTAATTTAATTTTCTTCCAAGTGTAACATTTTTATGATGTTTATTAATAATTGAATTCACGAAATATTCATTTATAAATTATAATGTATATTTGATATTAAAATAAAAAGCATTATTGTCATTTATCTTTAATTGAAACTTGTAAATTATGTTATTATAAAATAATATGTAATTATATGACAATTAGAAATATGTGTTAGTAGATATTATAAATAAATATATTATTTTATTATTAACCGGTTTGATCGTCCGGCTTGATCGGTTTGACCGATTGGATCTGAACCAGGAGCCTCGTCGGGTCAATGTCCGATCCGGTTATGATAACATTGGGTAATTCGGAAACTCTAATTTAATTAACCTAAAATTTTACCACATAACAAAATATGATTCATAGAATGAACATGATTTTTTTTTCTTCCATATTTAGTATGGTCATATGAGCGGAACACAATATTGACTTTTTTCTCTTTTTATTTTATTTTGTTTTCGTACGCCGGATGTTACATATATTTTCCCATTAAATAAATACACATAAATTTCCCCATTAAATAAATACAAGACTTGCTTTCTTAACCGGGCCCCTTGTGACATAAAATGGCTACTTTCTTAAAATATGGAAAAGATTTCCTAAAATTCAAAAAACAAGCAATAAATATCCTCAAGATTCATGCACCAAACTCCAAAAAAAACCATCCTTATCAACAGATATACAACAATAACTCTTCAAACCCTGTTCAAACTCTCTCACTCTCTCTCGCCACGTTCCTCATTTTTACCATCCCCCTCCACGTGCTTCCTCTGCGCTCTCATCGTCTTCATCCTTCGCGCTCTCTCCCTTTCTCACTCCCCTTTCTTTCTTCTCTCCTCTCTTCCAATCGAGTAAGTGCTCTAAAACATGAACGCGGCACGCTCCTTGGCCTCCAAATAACCATAAAAAAAGCCACATTAACTTAAAAAAAGCATACTTTTCTTCATATCTACTTCTTCCTTCCTTCCTTCCTTCTTTTCGTTGTACTCGCATTGTCATCTCGTGGCACCGATGTGTTCTTCTTGGAGATGGCGAGCGGCGTCTCGGAGGAAGCCGCGGGCGGAGGTCGCCGCCGGGCGCTGAAATGGGGTGCGCGGGTTCCAAGCCGGAGGAGTCGCCTCTGGTGGCGCTGTGCCGGGAGCGGCGGGAGCTGATCCGCGCCGCGGCGGAGCACCGCTTCACCCTCGCCGCCGCCCACGAGGCCTATTTCCGCTCCCTCGGCCGCGTCGGCGACGTCCTCCAGCGCTTCATTGACGAGGAGCTCGTCGACGCCGCGTCGGCGGCCCCCGGCTCCCCTGTCCTCACGTTGCCCCCCTCCGAAGGCAAGGGCAAAGGTAAAGGCGCAGCCAAGTCCAAGGCCGAGAAATCCTTAGAAGATGCTACCGCCGGAGACAATGCCGGCGACGACGGCGCCGTCGGTGCTTCGTCTCCTAGTTTGACAGCCAAATCCTGCTTGCACTCGGAGGATTCGCACTCGCATTTGCCTTCGGACTCGGATTCCGAAGAAATCAACGAAGAAAGCAATGGTTTTGAAGGCGCTGTTCCGACCACCCCGGCCGATTCGACTCGTTCGAACCGCTCTTTCCCGTATCCCGGGATCTACGGCAGTCAACCTCCAGTCTTCGGCGGGCAACCTCCATTCTACGGCATTAAACAGCC
This sequence comes from Pontederia paniculata, assembly GCA_001647135.1. Classification (NCBI taxonomy): domain Eukaryota; kingdom Viridiplantae; phylum Streptophyta; class Magnoliopsida; order Commelinales; family Pontederiaceae; genus Pontederia; species Pontederia paniculata. The sequence continues at coordinate 21,334 of LTAE01001715.1, read as the reverse complement.
GTACTACGGCTACCAACCTCCCTTCTATGGCGCACAATCTCCGTCCTACGCCGGGCAGCCTCCTTCCTACGCCGGCCATTCTCCCTCTTACACCGGCCAACCTGCGTCTTACACCGGCCATGCTCCTTCCTACGCCGGTCAACCTCCGTTCTACGGCCATCAACCGATCCCGAGTTCCTACGGTGACCTGCCCATCCCCAGTATGTATTACATGAAGTCATCTTCCACCAAAGCAACAACAATGTACCAGAATCCCTACCCGCAATGGTACAATTCTGCAACTCACATGGCTTCTGGGTATGGCGATGAGTACGGTTACCCAATGTACGGTGTTGAGATGGATATGCCCCCCGCAAACCCTGTGAAAGATGAGAGATTTCATAGGAATGGGACGCGCGGAGAGGAAATGGCCGCTGATCCACCCCCACCTCCGCCAGAGCCAGAGGTTTCAAGTTGGGATTTCTTCAATCCTTTCAATTCATATGAGGATTTGATTCCTGGTTACTTGCAGAAGAGGTACAGCGAAGGGTCAGCCACAAGCAGTCCAAATTCGAGCGAGATCCGGGAGAAGGAAGGGATCCCCGATCTGGAGGAGGAAACTGAGCAGGAGTCCGTGAAGGTGGCAATTAAAGAGAGGAAGGTGGTGCCGGATGAGGGTTTTACTAAAAAGGAGTCTGGTACTAAGATTCCAAAGGAGAAAACCGATGTTCCAGAGGAAGAAACCAAACGAGAAGAAAAAAAGACAGTGAAGAATGTAGTAGCTGGAGAGGAGAAAGAGATCCCTGAGAGCGGGTACAAAGCCAGCAAGTTGGAAAGTGTTGAAGAAGAAAGGAGCTCAATGAAGAGAAATGTGAACTTTGAGGTGGAAACTTCGGTAGTGACGGAGGACACTGGAGTGAGTACGTTCTGTGCATTGTCTGCTCATGGCACTAGAGATGTTGCAGAAGTTGTGAAAGAGATAAAGGAACAGTTTAGATCAGCAGCTAGTTCCGCTGGTGAGGTCTCAAAAATACTTGAGGTGGAAAAATTACGTTACAAATCAAGGAACAACTTTCTAAGAGGTTTGGATCACTTAAACTTCATTCCTCTCTTTTGACAGTTCTGATGTTTATTAACTTTCAATGTCCATTTAAATGAAGCTTTAAACTTCGATCACTGTTGAGTTATCGTTCATATTTACCATGAACTGATTAAGCATACAAACCATCCGAAAAATTATCTTTTTAATTCCTCTATGTGGTCACAATTGTGTATATCGTTTGTAAAGCTCCTGTGAGTCTCAACGTACACAGTCCTACTCAATGCTTTTGCATAGTTATAAAAAAAAGTAGCGTAGTTTTCTGATAAAGCTTTGTCTGCTCCAAAAAGTTGTTCTAGTTTCATCACATAACCTTATGTACTTTAAGAAGAAACAAAATTCTTGTTGCCATTCAGAAAAAAAGACAATACAAGATAAATAGAAAAATATTTATTGGAAGGAAACATGATTTAGGAAATGAAAAATCAAATAACATTTTGAGATATTGTAATTGGCAAATGTACTTTTATAGCTTTTGCTGTTGAATGAACTTAAAATAATGCCATTTTAGAGGTTTCTTGGGAGGTACTTGTATTTTATATTTTGTCAAATAGATATTCTTATGCAGGTTATTTGGAATCCAGAAAACAGTATAAAACAGAGATTAATTTATGGCCTGTTGTAGTTCAAGGCAAACATGATGTTAATCATACATTTCCTCTTTAGTATATTCCAAGTTTGATTGCCCTATCCAACAAATTTTGACATCTACAATTTAGCATCAGGTCATCAAGTATTCTGATGCTATTCCAGACAGGTGTAATATCCATGACTCTTGATATTGATAACCCTGTTGTTGGCTTACTTTCCATTACTAACGAGCTAAACTGCTGAAGAACTGCCCTTCTCAAATATTGTTTAACCAGTTAATCAAAAGTCAAATATGTTAAATAGACTGTTGAAGTTCTTTAGTTAGATGTATTTTGCCTTAAATCATCTCAGAAGATTCATATCATTTATGCAAAGCATGATGGTGTTATTCTGTAAGATGTGTGATAGTAGCAACTAACAAAGATATACTTCTTTTGCTTATTTACATACAGAGGTTAGCAATTTAGTCTATGACCTCAAAGGAGACATAGTTAGGTCTTACAAATAAGATTAATATTCCAAATTTTGTATTTCAAGGCCTTTACTATTCAACTTTTTGCATGTGACCTCCTTTTCACTACCCATCCTGGTGCTTGCTGAAAACTCATATGCACCATTGACTGAGACCACAAAATTTTCTGCAGTTATCTTAGAGAGGATTATGGATTCAATGCTTCTCTCAATGTCGGGGTCATCACGAGCACCTCCGACAGTTCCTCAATATTCAGCTGCAAGTTCACTGAAAACAAGAAATGCTGAACATGTTCCTGTGAACTATGTGGATATAGATCTTGGCAATCTCTCAACAACACTGGAAAAGTTGTACGTGTGGGAAAAGAAACTTTACAAGGAAGTTAAGGTATATTTTGGGAGATAAACTTTCATGGACATGCCAATTGAAAATGGTTTCCATCATTCTCTAATGCTTTCACCGCTGTGTGCTTGGTAGTTGACATGGACATTAACTTTGGAACTACTTTTTATTTGGTAATCAAGTTTAAAACTTTTTTAGAGGGAAATCAAGTATGTGAATGCTCTTGGGTTTCAGACTTGGTTTTTCATTGTTATGTACTTTATTATTTTATTACTTGTATCATACCCATAAACTTGTGCAATATAGTTGAGCTATCATAATTTATGTCTTCAGTTAAACCATATGATCCTTCTGGACATCATAACCTTAATCAGATATCTTTCTGTGTGGTGGGTGAAAAGTAAATTTTGATGTGAATAGAATTGCATTTTGGTTAGAGGAAAGCTACCTCATGTTTGATTTATGCAACTATTAACCATCAAGTAAAAGAAACTGCACTCCCAAAGGTTTTCAATATTCCATTCAAATATGACATTACTAAAATAATCGTACCAGAATATTCATTTTACATTATAACTTACAAGGAGCTACCTACTTCAGAATTCTTTTTATTGTGCTAACCATAAGAAATTGGCAAAAATAATCTCACAGCTGAGATTTTCACCAATGCGATAATATTACACATTTTTCTGGTTGCAACACTTTTTTCCCCCGATTGTTCTGGTTGCAACTATTAAGCAAACAAATGTTTCAGTTATAGAAGTTATAGTGGAATGAGAGAAACAGAGGACAATGGGAAATTGACATCCATCTATTTCAAAAGCATCATGTTTTTCATTGTTTCTGTTTTTTGATGTCTACTTGCATATAAATATTATATCCTCATCATCCTGGATACAACTCCAAATTTTCCATTCTATTCTTCTTTTTTTTTTCTGAATACTGCAGAGCCTCATGAGCATCTAGTCTCACTCTTGGCTCATGTTGCTTTCTTTGACATGTTAAATTCAGAATGTGTAAAGTTTTATCTCATAACTGATGACTATTCTTATTATATATAAGGTCTCTATTTGTCGTGAATAGAGCTATTTGCAAAGCAGGCTATCTTGATTGTTGTCACCTCTTTGACAAACAAAATTTCAGTTCTTTTATATTTTTCATTTCGGTTAATTTAGTGGAGTAAAATGTAAAATATTATTTTCTTATACGAAGATAATGAGCAAGTTCATAAAAGTTACGGTGCCCATACACAGAGAAAACACATTTTATCTGTTTCAGCAATCAAGTTTTGTTTGCTTAAGCTTCTTATGTGCTGTCACAGGAGGAAGAAATACTGCGAGCAGCATATGACAGGGAATGGAAGCAGCTCAAGGCTTTGGACGATAGTGGAGGAGAAGCCTCAAAGATAGATGATAGTCAGGCTTCAGTAAGAAAGTTGCTTACAAAGCTAAATATGACCATCAGATCTGTAAATTACATTTCAGGACGGATACACAAAGTAAGAGACGAAGAGTTGCAGCCTCGACTTGTTGATCTAATCCAAGGGTATGGTACTTTTATTATGTAAATTTATATATCTGAGATTGTATACCTTTCAAAAAAAAATATCTGAGATTGTATAAGCTAGATTACCTTTTCCTCACATGTTATAGAAATGAACTAATAACATATGAATAACTTAATATGATAATCTGCCAGAAAGTTTCTTTATGGTAAGATTGAGCCCTGGGGCAGAGTAGCATGTGAATAATATGTTAAACTGTTGATGACCTCACATTTTCACAAAATCTATGTAGTATATCTTAAATATCCCTTTTAAATATCTTACTTATCCAACAGGATGTTGAGCCCACATTCTTTCCGAGAAAAGAAAACACTAGGTACTCAAGATAGTCTCTTCCTCTCATATTCTCTACCCTTTCTTTAATTAGTATTTTACTATCTCAAAAAGATGCCAGAAATATTCACTAAATTTCCATTATGTTTTTTCTTTGAAAGAGTCAGTTTCCATTATTTTTTCCTTTGAAAAAGTCAATTTCCATTATTTTGCAATCTCCCTTCCTCCCGGTGGATCGAACGAGGATACACACGCAAACCACATGCATGCATGCGCTCACACATAAAGTCCACGTGATTTTAATTTTTTTATATGCTCATCCAAAATGTATTGATGTTGGGTCTTTTTTGTTGAACTTTTGTATGCTAGCTGTTATAATTTTTAATATTAGTCCTCTCAAGTATATATTATTAATCATGAACAATAAGGGATGGAAGATGCATCAGATGTCTCCAGGGTTCTAGGTGTGCCACTACTAAGATAAATCCTAAAACCTACATATTTGATGTAATTTGATGATTCGATCTTTGACATTCTCAAATGCTCGTTTATGTCTAAGGGACTTGGTGCATTCAAGTATTTTGGTAATTACAGTGGCTCATCACATCACATATTTTCTCGCACTCCATTTGAAGAGTTTAAAATGGATGGCATAATCGTCTGCAGTCATAGTAATGCAACTGATTTTAGCAAGGAGATTACTTGAGTGATGAGTGTTTATATATGTAGATGGAAGAATAATATGTCTTCTGAACTCATTGCTTGTGGAAAATAAATTGGTGCCAAAAGATGTCTCTTACAGAAAAACATGTAGGCCCATAGAATATTTTTTTTTGTCCTGGTGCTGATTCAAATTTCATTGAAGAAAAACAAGTAAAGGAGAATCTCTCATGTTAAACTTACAAATTGTGTCTCAGGAAATAAAAAAAATTTTCTGCTTTTGGTCACCTTAAATCGATGTCAAATTTTGGTGGTACTGATTTGGATGGGCCAATTAATAAAGTTTAAGGCTTTATTTAAGGTTTCTTGATACGTTAGGGTGTTCTTGTTACAACACTTGATCCTACCTTCATTTACCTAAAGAACAAAGGAGAACATTTTAAAGCAAAATCGTGGACTTGCTAAATGTGCCTTTATGGCGGGACTTTTCTTTGTTAGAGATGAATTCTACTGATTATAGTATATTTAATGTGAATTTTATTTTCAAGTTATGATAAACTAGAAGAACCATTTACTCTATAATTATTATCTGAAATAAGATGCATTGGCTCTTTAATGTGCAGATTGGTGAGAATGTGGAAGTCAGTATTTGATTGCCATCACAAACAGTTCCAAGCTATAGTTGAAAGCAAAAGCCACAGATTCAGGGTAAAAACTGGTAGTTCTGTTGCAAAGATCACCATAGAATTAGAAAAAGAGCTTCTGAATTGGTGTTCTTGTTTCAGTAATTGGATTCAAAGTCAAAAAGCTTATATTGCATCTGTAAATGGATGGTTGATGAAATGGCTTGTTGAGGAAAAGGAAGAAACTCCTGATGGGTTTGTCCCTTTCTCCCCTAGCAGAGTTGGAGCTCCTGCTGCCTTTGTCATCTCTAATGATTGGTACCATACAGTTGATAGAATATCACCACATGGCGTGATAGATTCAATGCAAGCCTTTGCTATAAATGTACACAGGCTGTGGGAAATGCAAGATGAGGAGCAGCGCCAGAAGCTGAAGGCTGAGTATTTGTCCAAAGATTTCTCCAAAAGGCTTGGATCATTGCAGAAAGAAAATGGAATGTTTGTAAGTCCAGATGTCTTAGATAAGGTAAAAGTATCTGCCTCTGAAAAAGATGTAGCTGTACAAGATAACCATGTGATGGCCTTGGACGCAATGAAGAAAAGACTGGATGAAGAGAGAGCCAAACATTTGGAAACTATAAAGCGAGTCCAAGAGACTACTGCGAGTGACTTAAGGACAGGTTTAATTCCAATATTTCAAGCATTGGAAGATTTTTCGTTGGACATTCTGAAAGCATATGAGGGCGTTAGAATGTTAAATGGCAGTGCAGAAAGCTAGGTGTATAAAGTTGCTAAGTTGTCCTTGGTTTCTCTGATGTGGGAAATTTCCCTCCTGAAGGAAGAAATCTCATCAGGTGCATCAGTATAATGCTTTCATGCAGAATTATCAGTCATTCTGTCAATGTCTGTTGCTCTTGTACAAGATGCCGTAAGCACGATAGACCCCGGAGTTGCCCTTGGCCATTTTGCGACATTCTCGAGAATCTGCATTCACAAATAATGCCCAAGAGCTTATCCAAGTCCCGATTAGAATAAATAGGGAGAATTCATTTATTTGTTAATTAACATCAGATAGGCCAGATTTTTGTGGTAGGTTCTGCAAGTAGGCAGAAGCTTTTAGGAATCAATCATGTAGCAAAATTATATATTTGGACTGCCGAGCAAACTTCTTCATGATGTACTCGTTGGTCTTTCAATCGCAGGGGAGAAATTTTGTTTAGATCAGAAGGTTAGAAATTAGAATTTTTCTTTCAGCCTGCTTTGTTAATGAGTACAAATCCTGTCATCAAACAGGCTTTTGTCTGCAGCTGTGTAAATACCATCATAAATGCGAGTTAAGGACATTTATTCTCCATTTAATGTCCAGCATCTGTTTATATTAAAAATTACTGAGTTCATGCAGAGCAAATATTTGCAGCAGCATTATGGCAAGACTGCTGTGGTCCTCTCGGGGTGTTTTTTTTTCTTTCTCCGAATTGGAGATAAAACTTTTATAACATTCCAATCACGTCTACCTCAATGCTCCTTTACTTTTATGTTTCTTCTTCTGCGACTGTTTGGTCGTATGGACATCATTGTAGAAGTGCAGCTACAAATTGAAAATTTTAGATGAGAGTAACTTTTCTATGAAGTTCGAAAATTTCTGCCTAGACGATGATTCAGTCAATTCTTTTTGGGTTATTTCTGCTAACGCTACTATAATTTTTTTTCATAAATAACTTCAAATTATAATTTTATCAATTTTAGTCCCTAAATTATTCCCGTTTTGATATTTTTGTCCTAATGTTCGATTTATTATTTTTTCTATTAAAGTTAAAATTTTATCTTTGTTAAATGACAGTTGTACCCTTATGTTAAAGTTTAAAATAATTTTTATCTTTTATTACTTATTTGTTAATCTGAAAAAGAATTAGCAAAAGGGTATAAGTGTTTTAAACTAATAAATAATAAAAGTTAAAAAATATTTTAAACTTTTACGTAAAGGTACAAGTGTCATTTAATATATCTAAAAAAATAACTTTAGAGGACTAAAATGTCAAAGTAAAAATAGTTTAAGAACTAAAATTGATAAAATTTTAATTTAAAATTATTCGCGAAAAAAAATTATAGTGCAGGGGGTGTTAGAGAAAATAACTCATTCTTTTTTAACAATAGTTGGCCGTGACTTGGCTGGTTGCGGGAAGGGTAGAGAGAGAAAGTCCATGTCTAGTTCATGAAAAACTCCTGCTGTTCTGTGCAAGTCCATTGAGTCTTTTCTTGCTTTTGAGTCAATAAATCGCTTTTCTTTTGAGGGTTTCGGGACTAGGCTGTGTGATTTCACTCATTAACGTATAAAAGATTTCTTATAAATATTAGCACAGATAAGTATAAATAATATTTTTATATACAATTGACCATGATACAGTTGAACTCACGTTTAGTTAAAGTATGTTAGTTAAATGTGACAAGTATGATAGTAGTTTCACTTATTAACGTATCAAAAAATATGATAAATATTAGCGTGATAGTAGCAAATAGCTTTAACGGTTGTTAAAAGAAGTGTTAGTGATTTATTATAAACATTTTAATTTCAATTAAATTGGTTCACATGGTTGGTCAGATTAGATTGGAACCGATTTGATCATTTCATGTATGAGTTTCAAATTTTTAAACTCGATTAACTTGACTTTGACCTAATATGTAACGTCCTTAGAAGCACACCCCACCACGTGGTATATCTTAACTTTACAGTTAATTAATAAGACTGGTCAACCTAATGCGAAAAAATAGAAAACAATTAAAATTCAAAACTCCTTTCATAAAATAACATAGTGCATAAGTCTTATGAAAATATCTCAAAAATGTTTAATACAACTCAATATAAAAGACTAAGATAAGGGACACTAAAAAGATCACTAAGTCATGTGCAAACAACAATCATCACGAGCATATGTCATCGCATGCACCATCAGTCATAGACACTGCATATCACTCACCTGCAAGATTCAATACAAGGGAGAAACATCCACCATGAGCTATAACACTCAACACCATAAGACAATAATAGATAAGCATGATATGATAAATAAATCAGGAATAAGCTAATGACAATAAGATCAAAATATTAATTATTTATTTCTTAATTTTTTTATTCTTTACTTTTCTTTCATTTACCTTCATCATCATTAACTTTACTTTCTTCATCTTGAACATCATCTTTAGCTTTACATCTTGGCATTAGGAGTGAGCTATAACAGATAATTAAACATCAATCACTCAAAGTATATTTTTCTTTGCTTAAGGAGTAAGCTACGATCAAGGCCAAACATCAATTACTCCACATCATCATCATAAAATAATACTTACTTTAACTTTCATCAATCATACTTCATCTTTCAATCATCAATGTCAATTATCAATAATCTTACATCCTATAATGCAATATGAAGAAAGCAATTATTCGACCAAATAATTATCTTATTATCTTTGACTTATCTCATTAGTGACTATAGATGACTATAAGGTTGCTTTGGCAACTTTAAGGGCATGTTTGATACAGGAATAAGAGGAGAACAATCTCCTTATTCCAGCATTTGAATCCAAACAACCATAGAACAAGCTTATTCCACCTTTTTCCAAAACCATCTTAAATTTTGTGAAACCACCAATTTTTAACCATAAAACAAAAAAAAAATGTTCTTGCTAATGGAAAGAACAATTTTCTTGTTCTTTCATTTCTTTTGTCTTTTCTTAACTTACTTTATTAAATTATTCATAATTATATGATTAATTATAATTAAGTTTTGAGCATCTTAAGTTTTTATATACAATTGACCATGATACACTTGAACTCACGTTTAGTTAAAGTATGTTAGTTAAATGTGACAAGTATGATAGTAGTTTCACTTATTAACGTATCAAAAAATATGATAAATATTAGTATGATAGTAACAAGTAGCTTTAACGGTTGTTAAAAGAAGTGTTAATGATTTCTTATAAACATGGTGTGAACTGATCTAATTTCAACTGAATTGGTTCAGATGATTGGTCAGATTAGATTCGAACCAGTTTGACCATTTCATGTATGAGTTTCAATTTCTCAAACCCGATTAACTTGCCCTGACCCAATACGTAACGCCCTCAAAAGCACATCACACCACTTGGGCCTATCAGCTTCCGCTCACCCACCTCACTCAATATGTTGGTGAACGACAAGATCTTCCATATAAGACTTCAAATGGGGCCATGCCGATGCTGGAGTGGTAGTCGTTATTGCAGGCGAACTCAATAAGTGGGAGGTGGTCATCTCAGCTGCCATGCCAATCTAGCGTGCATGCTCTGAGCATGTCCAATGTCTAGATTGTCCTCTCAGACTGTCCATATGTCTGTGGATGAAAAACTATGCTAAAATTTAGTCTAGTTCTAAGGGCATCTTGGAAACCCTTCTAGACTCTAGCTGTGAACCTCGAGTCTCTATCAGATACTATGGTTACTAGGATCCCATGCAACTTGATGATCTCTCTGACATATAAGTCCATCAGGCTCTCTACTGACTACTTCCATTTAATGGGGAGTAAGTGTGCGGACTTAGTGAGTCTATCCACAACTACCAGATGACATCATTTCCTCTCTTGGATCTGGGCAGGTTGGTCATAAAATCCATAGCAATGTGTTCCCACTTCCACTCCGAGATGTCAAGGGCTTGAGCATACTATATGTCCTCTGGTGTTCGAATTTGATTTGCTGACATACTATGCATCTGGCCACATACTCAACAATTTTCTTCTTCATGTTGTTCCACCAGTAGGTTCTTTGCAGATCTTTATACATCTTGGTACTCCTAGGGTGGATAGCAAATTTCGACTTGTGACTTTCATTCAACACCTCCCTCTTGAGTGCTGCATCACCGATGACCCATATGCGACCTCTGTATCTAATGCCCCCGTCCATAGACATGACGAAGTCTTGAGCCTCATGACTGCATCTCTTGTGCATGTGATCAAATTTTGGATTTGTAGCTTGGGCTTTGATAATCCTGTTCACCAAATTTTCTTGTACTTGGTGAATCATTAATGTGGCCTCAGTCCTACTAGGTCTTGGGGTCCACTGGATTATATCCTTTAGGTGATTCCACCTATGTATCATCACGCTGGCGAGTGCTTCTTCTCACCTCCTCCTCAAAGCATCAGTGACTTATCGTTGGTCTTTCCTAGGTGATATCCAATTGTGAATTCGTAGTCCTTCAAGAACTCGATCCACCTCTTCTATCTTATATTGAGGTCCCTTTGGGTGAAGATGTACTTCAGGCTTTTTGTGATCCATATAGACCTTAAAGTTTTCGCCGTACAACTAGTGTCTCCATATCTTCAAGGCGAAAACCATTGCTGCCAACTCTAGGTTGTGTGTGGAGTAGTTGACTTCATGTTTCTTGATATGTCTAGATGTATACGCCACGACTTGCCATGTTGCATGAGTACGCAACCCATACATATGCCACAAGCATCACTGTACACCACATATTCACCACTCCTAAAAGGGATGGTGTGTACTGGTGATGTAGTGAGTCGGGTCTTTAGCTCTTGGAAGTTGTGCTCGCACTTCTGGTACCATACAAATTTTACTCATTTCTTTGTTAAGTTTGTCAAGGGTGACGCGATCTTAGAGAAGTCTTTAATAAATCGTCGGTAGTATTCTGCTAATCTCAAAAAGCTGCGGATTTCTTCGACATTTCTTGGCGGTGATCAATTTAAAACTGCTTCCACTTTTGCTGGGTCCACCACGACCCCTTGCTTTGACAATATGTGCCCGAGGAACGTGATCTAGTCTAACCAGAACTCACTTTTGGACAACTTCGCGTATAATCAATGTTGAGGCAAAGTTTCCAATACGATCTTAAGATGCTCCCTGTGGTCCTCTGGGCTCACTGAGTAGACCAAGATGTCATCTATGAAGACAATGATAAACTGATCTAAGTAGGATTTGAACACCTTATTCATCAGATCCATGAACGTGGTAGGTGGTGCGTTCATCAGTCCAAAAGACATCACCAGAAATTCATAATGCCCATATCTGGATTTGAATGCAGTCTTCAGTATGTATTCTTCTGCAACTTTGAGCTGTGTTAGCCACTTCTCATGTGACGACCCGAAAACTCGAATGAGCTGAAGCTATTTATAACAAATCTCGAGAGCCCGGATCATCACAATTGATACATAAGTAATCACAAACTCATACACAAATATCTTTTGACAGTCATAAAACTAAGATTTCATATGTATCATAAGGATAAAGCAAACAAAATAACTAAAATATATCATACTCACATCTTACAATTTTTTTCTACACATGATACAATAATCACAACATAAACATATACATATACATGACGTACATATCCAAAAGCAACATATCCAAAAGTACTATAAAAATACACAAGATCTTCTATTTATTCAGGATTCGTTTCATGTGCAAAATAGCATCGTAAACATCAACCATCACCCATCATCTCTTAGCCTGCAGGATCCAAGTACAGGAAAAAAATAGGGTATTTCTCCCGTGAGCAAAGCTCGTATGTAGGGCCAATAAATAAAATTAAATGCTTATAATGAAATTTAAAATTCTCAAATGACAATTGCACATAACATATTATCCGTAAAAGAACATAAGACAAAGTCTTAAACATGATCAATCCATACACATATAAATTCATATTTCACATTTTTTCCTTTTAGGAAACACATAAAATTTCATAACCAAAACATACAAAATCATATCTCACATTCACATCTTTTTCTTTCCATTTATTATATTTCTTATCATATTCACCACTGGTACTGCGATATCATATCACATATCGGTGCACCATAGGTTTCTCTTTGGACCATTTCCCCATAGGGCTTGCTTATTTGAGCCACATAATGATTCCATTACTTTGGAATTCTGATAGATGAATTTTAGAGGTGGCCCCACAGATTATTCCGTGTGACACTTGGTTTCAATACTTCCGTTATTGTGCCACATAATCTTTCACGTATTAGTTTCATTGAAGCATATAAGGTCACATGATACACACTTAAAATTCGAAATCCATATTGAAAACACATAAAGTACAATTGATCAGAAATATACATCAAACTTTAATATTCACAACTAATCACATATGTAACCTTTCATGATATCCATTTCTTAAAATATTTGATCAATACAAATGAAAATCAAAACTATGATACATAGCTCATCCTTATCAACTCATAATAATTCATAATCTCAAATGATTCATTTTAAAAGTAAATGTTCATATGAAAAATAATCCAAATTATTATAATTTATCATGAAGCAGATAATTAATATTAATTAAGATAATTAGTTGACCAACTTAGCCAATTACACTTTCTGGCAAACTGATACACAATGAAAGTTCCATTTTTAGTTTTCACCACAGAATTCCAAACATCATGAAATAAATTTTGTTTGAACGTATACTAGAAAAACTTTAACATATATTAATTTCAGATTTTTCTAACTTATAAATTATTTACAAAAATTCCCGTGATTATATGTAATTTAGTGTTCAAACTATTATTCTAAAAACTGATAGGTATCACTTGTTATCCTCATAACTCACTCTAGACAAATAATTATAGGGTCATTCCACTTGGGTTGGAACATAGTTCTGTAAAGCATCTGACCTATAAGTTTGGCATTTTATCTGCATGTACACAGTTTATGGTGTAATTTTCATCTAAATCTATTTATTCATCTCGGCCAGCTAGACCTATACTCACTATTTAATACATAACTCTCTAAATTCATATTATTTTGAGAAAATTCTTTCTTCAATTGAAACTAGACTTCTAAGGGATCAATCCAGAGAAGTTTCATAGTTTTTTAGGTATTAAAAAAATTATTACTCATATGATCAACATTCAACTTCCTAAATAACACCTAAAAAAGTGTTCTACCCATTCATAAGCATATATCACTTAATTTAATTTTCTACAAATCCAAATCAGATAACAACTTTTAAAACTTCATATTCAAAAGTTTAAATCATCACAAAAATAAAACTAAATGGATCAACCCATACATACGTTTGCATGTTCTTATTAGCTAATTGTAGCCCTTCCATGTTCTTATAACATATATATTTAAATCATGTAGATCTCTCCACCTCTCCACGGCCAGAAGCAATAGAAATAAAAAGTAACTAAAGGAGGTCCTTTAGGATAAGCTTTTGTGCAATATATATGATAGATAAGTCGGTTAGGTTCAAAGGATAAGAAGAAAACAAGTAAATAATATGATTGGCTAGAGCTTTTCCACTAAAAACAAATTAATAGATGTGCTCACCCATGTAAGTCGGTTAGCATAAAGGCTGGTTATAAGGTTTACAGATGAATCAAACTAATGAATCAACTTAGCCAAATTAAGGTGGTGATAAGATGAAGTTAAAGATAAAATATCAATTAGGTACTTAACTAGAATTAGTAGGTCATTTAACTTAAATAAATTAAACCATAATGAAGTTAATAATTCACAAATAAGTAGAAATACATAATCAATTTGAACTTAATTAATTGATCCTTAATTATCTTTTTAAAGGCAATCGATTAATGTAAATCGATCATTTTTCATAATTTAATTAATGAGTAATTTACCCAATTGATTTCTTAATTAAGTTAATAACGGAAAGACAAAAAACATCACAATTATACTTAACTTAATTGCAAATAGGGTAACTGAATTAATTTAAATTCTTAATTAAGTGAATTACTTAAGAGGTAATTATTTAGGATATTACATCTCAGGTCTATCTTTGAGAACACTGCGACCCTTGATAGTTGATCAAAGAGGACATCTAACAGCGGTCAAGGGTATTTGTTCTTGATAGTTGCCTTTTTAAGCATCCTGTAATCGATGCATAGCTTGAGAGAGCCATCTTTCTTCTTTACGAACAAAACCGGAGCAACCTTGGGTGAGACACTCGGTTTGATAAACCCTTTGTCTAACGGTTCTATCCGGTGTCGAACTTGGTTAATAAATAAATAAAATATAGAGTGACATGTTTCTTTTGTGTTACGGATATATATCAAATTTGAGTTAAACTTTATCCTAATACATTATTTCTATGACATATTTTGATGGAGATACATAATTAACTAATACATTAACATTATATTGTTTCATGCTACAAAGACATGGAAAGAGAGTACATGAAGTAATATAATAGAATTTCTTGAAAATTATTTACACTTTATTCACTAATAGTAATATATGGAAAGATGCATTGTAGATAATTTATGTTATTCAAGAAAAAATAGAAAATTACAAACACATGAAACATGGGAAGCAACAAATATTTTATCCATCTAAATTCATATCAAAGCCTTTTAAAAATTAGTAATTAGAGATGTTTTATTAAATTATTTGGATCGGATGTTATCTTTGAGAAACATGTAATTCAAATTAGTATATTGGAGATAGATGATAGTAAGATTAAATATTAATTGATACATGCAGTCTAATGGATAAGTATAAATAAATATGATAGTGTCAACAAATTAAGAGGAATCAAAGTTGATGCTATGGAGTCCAAGAAGCAAGTCAAACATTTTGTAAATAATCTAATCAATTATAACTCTATAAGACTATTCAAGGAAAAAAATAATAATAGTATATAAAACTTTTACACTGCTTTGATAAGTTATGTTTAAAATCGCCAAGCACGCATATGCAGAATTTACATAATTTGATTTTATTAAAAAATAATAAGGATATAAAGTAATATAAATAGTTAAGTATATATTTTGTTATATTTAGTAGGTTTCATAATTTAGTAATTGATGTCAATTTATAGATCATAATAGCTTTATGTTGTTCAAAATACAGTATAAAGGAAATTATGAAACTTAAAAATTTTAGAAATGAATTTTGAAAATATTTCTTTTTCATTATTAATCTCCACATACTATCTTTTTATTCATAACTCTTAATGAAAAGTAGATATGACATGTTAAACCATTATGCACCATAATGCGACTACTATTTGCGGTTATAGTTACCATGCATCATCTCAATCAATTACAATATTGCATTAAAATAGTTTATGGTTTTAAGCACAGACAAAGTTAGGGGGACCAAAATATATAAAAGTAAATTGTTAAAAATTAAGAGAGGTCGAAATAGATAAAAAATATTAATAGAAAGACATTAGTGAGAGTTGAACTTGAAACCTTAAGATGTTAGTGGAAGTCATCTATCTACTTAAGTTACTAGACAATTATGTTATTTTCTTTATATATACCTTGTACACTGAAAAGTTGGGAGAGAGGGGGTGGACGGGCAAGGTTCCCCCATACTCACCTAGTGTGGGTTTGCCCCTCATGATATATATTTTTATCACTCACTTGTTATATATGATATTTGTGGATTAATTTTATACTTGCACACGTCACGAGACCTTTGTATAAGACATGGGCACGTGCATCGTCTAAGCAAGTGAGACATCTAGACAAGCCCTTTTAGTAGATTTTGAGTCAATTTGGGTAGCAGAAGTATTGGGACATGACGAGCCACAGAGCGGTATCGTGCAAGATGTCTTGAGTGGGTTCAAGATAGGCGTTCGAGCGGGCGCTTCTCGTCTAGTGGCTTGGCTTTAAAGCGGAGGTCCCGTCTAGACGGAGGGCATCTTGGAACAAGTTGGTCACAATGCGGGATGACGATCCACTATTGAGCATGCAAAATGAAATTAACAAGAATCCTTGAGAAATGCGCTTGGCATAATCAATTTTTATTAAACAAGACAAAATACTACAATGGGGTGATGGGTTAGCATGCTTTCCCTCAATATACTACAGTTCCAAGTGGTAAATTGGCTTAGAGTGGCATAGTAAGCCATATCCGGGGGAGCATTCCACCTTTACATAATTACTCCCTGGACACTAGTTGTCAATCCTATGAAACTAAGTACAATTCTATGGAGAAAGATAGAAATACATGAAAAACCCTAGGAAAGCGGTAAATAACATGAGATCATTCATCTCAAAAGAGAGCATGGTCCATGAGAATGGGGCACCACAGCGGCGCGCGACACGGAGCATTGGCCTTGACAGTTGCCTTTTGGCCATGCGACGATGTTGCAAGGTTGTGGTGTGGCATTGCTTGAGCAGGCCAACAAATGTCCCCCACTCCATTGCTCTGGGTTGTCCGGGAGAAAAGATTAATGTTTGTACACAATAAATAAGAATTTATATAAATGGTTAATTATAATTTTGATATATACGCACATATATATATATGTATATATATATATACATATGTATATATATATATACATATATATATATGTGCGTATATATCAAAATTATAATTAACCATTTATATAAATTCTTATTTATTGTGTACAAACATTAATCTTTTCTCCCGGACAACCCAGAGCAATGGAGTGGGGGACATTTGTTGGCCTGCTCAAGCAATGCCACACCACAACCTTGCAACATCGTCGCATGGCCAAAAGGCAACTGTCAAGGCCAATGCTCCGTGTCGCGCGCCGCTGTGGTGCCCCATTCTCATGGACCATGCTCTCTTTTGAGATGAATGATCTCATGTTATTTACCGCTTTCCTAGGGTTTTTCATGTATTTCTATCTTTCTCCATAGAATTGTACTTAGTTTCATAGGATTGACAACTAGTGTCCAGGGAGTAATTATGTAAAGGTGGAATGCTCCCCCGGATATGGCTTACTATGCCACTCTAAGCCAATTTACCACTTGGAACTGTAGTATATTGAGGGAAAGCATGCTAACCCATCACCCCATTGTAGTATTTTGTCTTGTTTAATAAAAATTGATTATGCCAAGCGCATTTCTCAAGGATTCTTGTTAATTTCATTTTGCATGCTCAATAGTGGATCGTCATCCCGCATTGTGACCAACTTGTTCCAAGATGCCCTCCGTCTAGACGGGACCTCCGCTTTAAAGCCAAGCCACTAGACGAGAAGCGCCCGCTCGAACGCCTATCTTGAACCCACTCAAGACATCTTGCACGATACCGCTCTGTGGCTCGTCATGTCCCAATACTTCTGCTACCCAAATTGACTCAAAATCTACTAAAAGGGCTTGTCTAGATGTCTCACTTGCTTAGACGATGCACGTGCCCATGTCTTATACAAAGGTCTCGTGACGTGTGCAAGTATAAAATTAATCCACAAATATCATATATAACAAGTGAGTGATAAAAATATATATCATGAGGGGCAAACCCACACTAGGTG
>LTAE01001714.1:0-20016 GCA_001647135.1 Pontederia paniculata | reverse complement strand
TATATATATATATGTAGCCATATTTTCTAAATATTAATTCTAACTAAGATCATAATGTGGTTTTTTTCTGTTGTGTGCTGATCTGACACCTGAAATATTTAAAGAGGAAATTTTTTCAACTAAAAGACTTCATAACATAAGAATAAACTTTTAATCTATTGATACACTAAAATACTATGTTAATTTATTAATTTGACGAGTTAATTGCATTTAAAATAAACTAATGAGAAAGTTATGCTACCGTCCATGTTAAAAATTCAACTCGATGATTAATTAGCCATTTTCTTAGAAGCTTGATTAATTAAGCTACTAAATAGATATCGATAATTAGATTGCATCAAATTTTCCATTATATTTCTTCATATTGTTATATATTCATTAAATTGATGCACGCAACTTCCCTTGAAGTCACCTAATAAATCTTCTTAATGGACCCTGCAACAACGACTCGGGAAATGGAGTTTGAAGGAAAAGCAAGCGAGATTATATTTCTTTGAGAAAAAAAGGGAAAGTAGTCATCATATAAAGTTGTAGTTGTTGAAGATTTTGGAGATTATTATATCAATTAATAAGGACCTCGATCGGATTTAGGATAAATTAATTAAGATGACAAGTTGGTGCGACTGATCGCACCAAAATTATACTAATATTGGAGAAAGAAATTGCTTGTGTTAATTACCATTGTGACCTTAAAATGCAAAAGTTGTATTTTCTTAAGTTTTTTTTGTTGGTGATGGGGGGATTTTCGTTATTTTTCTAAATGATATGATATATAGTAATATGGTGATTGGATTTGATTAAAAAAATCACATATGATTGAAGATGAGTTTAAAATATGTTGAAATAGTTTAAAGAAATCCATTACAACTACCGTTGATTAGTAAGAAAATATTTCTATAGTTTATGGGATAATTGAAAAATGTAAGTAGAGTACAACTCCTGCCAAAATTGCTAATAATTTATAATTTAACTTATGTTTCCTTCCATAAGTTAATAATGGTTAGTAAATTATTTTCTCACTAAACTTATTTTTGGTGAAATAAATGCAGCTTAATTAACAATCAAGTTCATTTTTTAATTGTGTCATTCCCTCTTTAAATTTTGCTTGTTTGGATGAAATATTTTCACACCGAAAAAGTTCCATATTTGGCAACAAAAGTATCCCAATCGATGAAATTTTGTTTTCCAATGATAAAAACTATCTACAATTTCGAGAAAAAAAATCTGTCCTCTGTTTTGAAGAAAAAATATAATGTCTACGTATATAAAATAAATAATATATAAATCAAGTTAGTTAGTATAGATAGTTAGTGAATTTGTAACCCGAGTTGAAAGACTGAGAGTCAATAGCTCGAGTTTGAGTTCCGAAGTCGTCATCTTAGTGAAGATTTATCATATTGTTTCCATTCGAATATCGTATTAGTCGGATGTTAATAATTTTAAATATCGATGGAGTTTATAAAAAATAAATAATTATAATAATTGTTTATATAACGAAACGTCAAAAAATAATTTCTTGAAAAGTTATATATTTTTCTATTCTTTTTCTTCAATACAGACTTGCTTATGACCTATTTTTCGGTGAAATTATAAGAGACTGGCTCATATTTATTATTTAAAAGTTATTAGAGAGGATGAAGTAAAGGCCAAGAGCATGGTGGCTTATGGCTTAATGGGTGGTGGGGAAGCGCCACATGTCCAAATGATGGATGGCGACTTAGCTTTCAACAACTAAACTGTACAGTTTTAGTATTTTACTCGTTCAAGGGCATGCATTTATATAATTGTTTTCCCTCCTTTTTATTTCCCCTCATAACTCTGGTTTGGGACCCATACATTGTCTGCCATGAGATTTGATTGGTTGGTTTCTTGGCATGCCCTGCTTTTCCATTCAATTGTAGAAAGGGGAAATGACTAAGAATGCTGCAGGGGTGTGTGCTTTTGTTCGATTATCATGATTGTGAGATCATGCCTTGCATCACTAGGGGAAGTAAGCGAATTTCTTAAAAAAGTTTGGCCGAGAAGTTTAGGCGTGCGATTCATAGCGAACATCAAATTAATGATCTTAATCGATCTCAATACTAAACTGTTGAAGTTTACGATCTTTACACATAATTAGTATCGTCAAGATTATAAGATCGACACCGCTTAAATATTGAGGCGACAATTAAATAAATCATTACTTGCATTACGAAATAAATAATTCTTTTTTATTTTATCATAGCGTGATTTTAAAATTATTAATATCTTACTAATTTCATATTATTAATATTAATTTAAAGGTAAATGATGGTACCTTTTGGAACTCGAAATAGATCTATTAATTTCTCATCTTTCCTTAATTTATTTTCCTTTTTAATCATGGATGAACTAAACTGGAATGTAAGCTACCAGTCTAATATGACCATCAGATGTGTCTTTTGGACATTCATATGTCCTAATTATCTAGTAAGAGGAAAAGGGAAGGAATAAGAATGATTTGGTTTCCTGAGTGAAATAAGAGAGATATTTCTCTCTCTCTCTCTCTCTCTCTCTCTTATATATATATATATATATATATGTATGTATATAGTGGTAGCTCTTTCGGAATTCAATCATATGAGGTACAAATTGTGTGAACTTTTTTTAATCAATGGTGAAATAGGATCACAACTAGATATTTCCAATTTTGTAAGTGAAGCTAAGGTTTCTGTTCATAGTATTGAAGAAATACAAAATAACTGATCTTTTTTTTTATTAAGAACGCCTTGACAAAGTTAAGTCATATAAACATGTAAGCAAAAAAGCAAAACATTTCACTACAATATCAACTCTTTTAACAATTTGGTATATTAGCAGTGATTTGTTCTAGCTGAAATTTTAAAACTTAATTGCAACTTATTTATGTTCTTACTCTGTTTTGGATATTAATGACAAGTGATCCATGTGTTGCACTAGCTAGAAAAAAAGCGAGGAAGAAATCCTACTTATTATATTAATGGAAACAATGAATTATAACAAACTATATACCCACATTATACAATGGTCCATGTACAAGTTGTATACATCAATCATTGTCATTATGGTATTCTATTTATCTGATTGTTACTCTTGGCAACTCAGAGTGCTAAGTGGTTCGTATCTTGTTACAAAAGTGGCTCTCAAAATGTTGACCAACCTTCCAATATAAGAAAATTGAAGAATAAAAGATATTGAGTCAGATAATACGGATTAAGAATCAAATGCATCAGTAAGATGACATTTGTAGTATCAGTATAGGAAAGTTTTATGATCTCTATTACTTTATATGTGTATTTGATCAAATATTTTGCATGATAGGGACAGTGGCATAATTGTAGCAGTGGAACATCTCAAGTCCTTCTCAAATACTATTTGAGAACAGTAGGAATTCCGCAAGGCCATGCTGCCAGCTGAGGCTTGACGACTGACTTGTGCAGGGCTCTTGTCATTTGATTTGTAACAGGTAAAGAAGGAATGTTTCTTCAGGAATAAACTGATAGGTTTTGGAATTGGAGGGTGTTCCAGAAAAGTGAACTGCTGAGAGCAACAGGGATGACAGGAATCATGTCTTGCCAAATCATGTACTGATCAACAAAATTAGGACAGTGCTTGAAGACACATAGCAATGGCAATAAGTTAAGGACCTTCACTAGTATTTAAATTTGACCACCATATTAAGAGTGCATGGCCATGGTTGAGTAACGTGAAAGGTTTCATCTAAATGCATGGAATTGCTCAAGCATAAATGGAATGGGATTTGGTGGTAATCTTTCTTCTGTTTCTTTTGGTTGGCTTTTAATGTTCATCCTTTGTGTCAACAGTGATTTGAACTCACATGGAGAAGAAACTAGTGGGCACAGCTTGTATCACTGTATCCATTATTATTATTATTATTATTATTATTATTATTATTATTATTATTATTATTATTATTATTATTATTATTATTATTATTATTATTATTATTATTATTATTATTATTATTATTATTATTATTATTATTATTATTATTATTATTTCAACTATAAAAAAATAAAAGATAGATCAAGATCTCCTTGAAAAATAATGAGATATCTCAATTGTATCCTTATCTTCCAAGATAAAAATTAAAATAGGAGAAAGCTTCTATTTGTGAATTAAGTGATATTTTTTCGACTGTTATAAGTGAGACTTTATGAGTTGTATTTTTTTTCCCAATTTTGAATAGGTTAATTTGGTTTCCAAAATCTACTCTATTATGAACTAATTCAATCAACAAGAAGCACTAAAGATAAATTTATAACATAGGAAATTTGATGTGGGCACAAACGGCTACTAGACCTCCTTATAAGTGTAAAAATACTCAATCATTTTATAATACTTAGGTATTGTTAGTTTTAAGCAAGAGGGTTTAAAAAAATAAGGCAGCCATTTATCTTTGTGATGCCATAATTATATTATTCTTAACTTCTCCATGATATATTTATTTCATTTGAAACCTTAGTCTAGATAATACTCTTGAGTATTAAAGAAAAAAAAACTCCAAGTACTTAAAAGGCTTAAAAAAAGAGTAAGGTTGCACAGTGGCCTATCATTAAGGCCTCAAAGCACATGCTCTCATGACCCATTCCTTCCCCTATTTAAAGCTCTCCACTTCCAACTCCCTCTTCCACACCTTGAACAAGAACAACAACTGCAACTACTACTTCTACTACTTCTCTCCTCATTCCTCATAGTACTCCAACCGTTCACAAAGCAAAGCCATGGCCCTGTTCAGTGACCAGTTCGACTTCCTATCGCGGCGGTGCGTCTGGGTGAACGGCCCCATCATCGTCGGCGCAGGGCCGTCCGGCCTGGCCGTGGGTGCGGAGCTGAAAGAGCAGGGCGTATCATTCGTCATGCTCGAACGCGCCGACTGCATTGCCTCCCTGTGGCAGAAGCGCACCTACGACCGGCTGAAGCTCCACCTCCCGAAGCAGTTCTGCCAGCTCCCGGGCCTCGCCTTCCCGGAGCACTACCCGGAGTACCCCACCAGGCGGCAGTTCATCGACTACCTGGAGGAGTACGCCCGCCACTTCGAGATCAGCCCCCGGTTCAACCAGTCCGTCCAGTCCGCCAGGTACGACGAGACGAGCGGGCTGTGGCGCGTGCGCACCGTTGGGGTTGGCGCCGACGCCGGGAACCGGGCGGCCGAGGCCGAGTACATCGGACGCTGGCTCGTCGTTGCCACCGGCGAGAACGCTGAGAAGGTGGTGCCCGAGCTGGATGGGATCGGGGAGTTCTGCGGCGACGTGACCCACGTCTGCGACTACAAGTCCGGCGAGGCCTACCGTGGGAAGCGCGTGCTGGTGGTGGGCTGCGGCAACTCCGGCATGGAGGCCTGCCTCGACCTCTGCGACCACAATGCGTACCCGTCCATGGTGGTCCGCGACTCGGTGAGTAGCCATGAGCAATCACTTCACCAGCTCTATCATGTTCTTTTAGCTGTTTCCTAATGGAACAGTTCCTTGCTCGTGCTCTGCAGGTCCATGTCTTGCCCAGGGAAGTGCTCGGGAAGTCGACGTTCGAGCTGGCCGTCTTCCTCATGAAATGGCTGCCGCTGTGGCTGGTCGACAAGATCATGCTCCTGCTCGCATGGCTGGTGCTCGGGAGCCTCGAGAAGTACGGCATCAAGAGGCCTTCCGTTGGTCCTCTGGAGTTGAAGGACGCGCAGGGGAGGACGCCGGTGCTCGACATCGGCGCCCTGAGCAGAATAAGGTCCGGGGACATCGACGTGGTGCCCGGGATTAAGAGGTTCTGGTCGAAGAGTGTCGAGCTCGTCGACGGCCGGGTCCTCGCCATCGACTCAGTCATCCTGGCCACAGGCTATCGCAGCAATGTGCCCCAATGGCTTCAGGTAATTTGAACATTTCCATCCCCTTCCCTTTACAGTTAAAATAGAGTTGGAGTATTAATAATATGTTAACAATGAGAAAAAGGTAATAGTTGACTCTCAAACTCAGATGTGAATCTGTGGGCAATAGAAGTAACATGTAGTTCCTAATGATTAACATATAACATATAGCAAGTCCTATGTAACAAACATGTGGAACCTATAAGATAAGGGAGGGTAACATAAATAGTAAAGTTTTAAGATTTACTTTGGATTTCTTTTGGAGTGATTCTGGAAGTGAAACTGATGTCTGCATGGTTCACATTTTGCAGGGATGTGATTTCTTCTCCAAGGAGGGATTCCCCAAGACTCCTTTCCCCAATGGATGGAAAGGCAAGAGTGGTCTCTATGCTGCTGGATTCACAAGGAGAGGGCTTGCTGGTGCCTCCTTTGATGCAGTCAGGATTGCCAAGGACATCAGCTTCATGTGGAAGGAGGAAACAAAGCCTGCAAGGAGAGTGACAGCTTGCCATAGGAGATGCATCTCTCAGTTCTAAGCACAAGTCATAACTCCTGTTTTTGATCCATCATCCTGCTGATTTGCTTCCATTTGTTCCTTGGCTTTTGTTTATTCAAAAACTGGCTGTAGATTAGAGTGTAAAGCAAACCCAAAGGAGTGCAAAGGAGCCCTCTCTTCAATTGAGCCCAAGTTTTGTACTGGAAATGGGCCTGTTGTTGACGACGTGGTGGCTTTTACCCCTTTGATATCTTTTTTTTTCTTTCCATTATCACACCTTTGAGATGTTGTACAACATACAAGTTCAATGGAAACATATGTCATTTTCTCTTAAATAATCTCCAGGAGAGCTTGATACATTCAGGGTTTCCACTAACTCAAACATATACTTGATCTGATGAGATTTACTTGTCCCGAGACCTTGTCTTGCTCCATGATGGGAAAAGAAATCTGAAAAAAAAGCTATTTAGATCTAACAGGAGTCAGTTTAAATTCATGGTGCAGCTGTACAGCATCAATTATTTCAACCGAGTTCGGAATGCAAGGCACGCTGCATGATGGTGCACTAAAAGATACTGCAGCCCGTATGAATTATTTCTGAAAAGGAAATAAAGCTCAGGCCCTAACAGTAAGGGAGTCAGCTGTAGCCAACTTGTAACAGATAAAGAGATCCCCCACTCAGGAACTAGAAATACCCAGGCCACATGGCACAGGCCCACCAAATCATTGTCTCCTAAGAGTTCCATCAGGTATTGTCTGTCCCACCTCTATTTCTTTTAAAACTTCAACTGAGCCTTTCTTAAGAGTTCCAAAAGAGCAGTACTCCACAATGAGGTTTTAACTGGTGAAAGGCTCTCCTCCTCAGGAAGATGGCCCTCGTATATTCTTCAGCACTAACCAAAGATGTCTTCTGAGCTATGACCCAGTAGATAAAATTAGAAAGACTACGGTGTCGCTCCATCTCAAATTTCAACCTCCAGAGGGTATCAGAAGTATATTACTCATCACTGGACTGCCAACATGGGCAGCTGCAAGACTGAAGGAATCATACAACTTTACTGGACCATGTCCTCACTTTTCATCATTTGAACAGCAACCTTTTCATCAGTGGGGAATCTATGGACTGATTGGATTCTGGGATCCCTCTTGGAAGTCCATGGCTGCTGCAGCTTAGAACCACACCATCACATGGAGCACCGGGCCTCAACACAGATGCAGCACTGTCCCTACCATTTCCTCTTCTTGCTCCTGCTCTGTGTCTCCAGAATCAAGCCGGCCACCTTCCGCTTGCTCCACAGTGTATGCCGAACAATGATACATGCTCATTGGGGGTAGATCTTTTGTGTGCTCTTGCCACTTTACGTACAAGCAGGCACATTTGCCTCTGTGCCATTATTACCCACACTGCACAACAGCATAAGTTTCAGTTGAAGTTTGGTAGCATGATGAAGAGGTGAAAATGAAAGGTCAGCACTTGTGGGATCAGTAATGGGGATCACACTGACCATGATTGTCTTCAGGAGGTCAGAAGATGTTGTCATGATCTCAGTAAGAATTATTGCAACAAGAAATCAAGATTTCTAAGAATCGCTATATCCTTGTCTACTTGCAAGTGAGAGTGAACTAAAGGCCTCAAGGACTTACACATTCACCAGAGTAGGCAATTAAGTGAAATTGAATATCAAAGATGCATTTCAAGTGTTCTTAGGCATTCATGACCTGTTGATTTTACAAGCAACCATCAGGAAGAAAAACAACTCATGCAAGCGGACAAAACAGAATATTTCCACCCTGCAATTTGGTATACAATCAAAGGCAAATCTCTACTCCTACAGGGACATATTATAAATGACAAAATATTAACTAGTCCTTCCACTAAAAGAAAAAAAAAAATTAACTAGTCCATACTTTATCTCAACTAGGTATAAAAAAAAAATCACCGTCTTAAATTTGAGGCACGCCAAGTCACTCACTTCAAAAGAGTGAAGTGAAATATTCCTATAAACAGATTTACCTATTTCTTTCTAGATGCATCAATTTTGTTTGAACAGAGTGATAGCTCTCCAAGGTGTTAGTAGACAGTAGAATATAAAATGAATAATAAACTCGGAATCGAGTAGAGCAGCTTTAATAACAAGAAGGGCATCTCCAAGAATAAAGCTTCATGGGATCTAGCCACTTGACCTCTGGGGTTGACAGAGAACTTATAGAATTGGCAAAGATTCCTCAAGTGAAAACTTATTTATGTACTTGTAACTCTTAGTGGCAGCAGAGCTTCCAGCTGTAATAGCAAGCCATATGACAGAACTGTATCTTCTTTCTAGATGCCTTAGGGTGGGGTAGACAGGCTGATGACAAGGATAAATCCATGATGAACACTTCAAAGAATATGATGATGACATAAATACAACTCTCCTTCTAGTGGAGACATTTTTCCAATGTAAATTTAACTGTGAGATTGTTATGCTCATTGCATTTGCAATAATTTTCACAATATCTTCTAACATAGTTAACATAAAAAAAATCAACCGATTCCTTGAAAGAAGTCAATACAACTTGAAGCAAACCAAACAAATTTATCAGATTTACTAAACTGTGCAGCACAATTGAATCGATATTTAATCATTCCAACACAGCCTGAGCTATCTTCTGTTTTGCCATTAGATAAACAGGATGGTTTTGGACAAAGATGGTCAAGAGTCTCAAGATTTTAGTGTTTTGGATACTTTGGTCTGGCAGAATCCAGTGGGATCCCTCAGTAATTGGGAATGTGCTGCAGAAGACAAACAACCAAACCAACATGACCTCACCCTGACACTTTTTTTATCACGTTTCAATTGGATACTATCAGAGCAGGATGAAAGTGACTACACAAGCTACCCCATCATGGGCATAGGATGTTAATGTGGGCTAAAGACGCACACGACTGTGAACGTGGAAGAGAGTGATGGACAACCCCCTCAGGGGTGATCCCACCTGAGAGCATATCAAAGGTCCCCAGCACCAGAGGCATACTTATGTAAAAGTAATTGTTCTTCCAAGACCACTGGCAGGCACATAACCTAAAGTTGAGACCATTTGCAGAGGGAGACATCAGCTCGGCTATCAAAACCACCAATGATTAGTGGATCAATCATCTTTCAACTGTGGAGAACACTGTCAAACGAACCCATGAGAACAGCACAAATGATAACTACTAGCAAAATATAGAAGACTCCAAAGGTGGTCCATCCAGGCTCCGGGATAACATTAGATGTTAGGTCTATAAGAAAACATAACTTACATGTCACTCCAAGATCAGACGATGTCAATACATGGATGCAAGATGAATTTCGCTTAAATATTGCCTTTCATTATCAGCAGCTTCCACATGATACATTCATGAATTTGCCACCATCCAACTAGAGTGCCAACTCGTTAATAGCTGCTTTCCACTACTCAATTATAATTTAATAATTTTTGTGGCTTATACAATATAAGTTCACAGTTTATAATGGTTTTAGGATCCCGGTGATGGCTCTACATATGTAGCAAATCATTACATATAGTGAAGACTATCAAATTCATTGTTTCTTGAAAAGTGAAGATATTTCTCACTGACATCATAGCGTACTGAATGAATTAAAACAACGACTCAAGTTATGACAAGTAATAACAGGAAATACAATATTTCATACCTAGTTGTCAATTTGGTTTTAACAATGATGACATACCTACTGATGATGGTTACCTAAAGGTTGCACAGGAAACAATTTCGTCACATATGCTTCATCAGAAAACATCTCTTCTTATTATTGATGAGGATGGCCGTAGATTAGATGCAGCCTCAATAGAATATGCCTTAATGCTTGGTCAGCATATCATCATCTAGAAACCTGCAAGCAGTTTCATGATTTCTTTGTTTTTTTTTTTCAGTATGAACCCTAACATTCAGAAGCCTAACAGATTAATGCAGTCTAAGAGAACAAGTGCTAAATTATAACCCCTTATCAGTTTAGACACTTCTCAATATTTGATCTTGTGACATGTCCTAGAAATATTGACAGATTTAAAGAGGACTAAGATTTGCTTAAGTCACAAAGAATATAAGAAACATGAATTGATGTAGTACCAATTCACGCACATCAGTTCTAACTTGGAACACACTAATGCCTTCTACATTAATATATTTTGTTTCACCAACAAACATGCACATTTATCTGATTTGGAAAAATTAACAAAAATTTTGCAGAAGAAAATCTGTAGTATGTTGTGATAAACCAGTAATCTGCAAAATGATGTTTTAAATGCAATTGGTGTTAATTGCATGAACAATCTGCATAAGAACATGGATACGTGGTAATAGGATGAAACAATAAAATTACAGTTCCATTATGACATAGAATCATGTAGTAAATACTATATCAAAAACATATATACACAACAGTTGTCATGAGTCTATTTCTGAAAAAAAAATGTCAACAAGGATCAAAGGAAAATAATGATACAAATAAAGCAATGCAGAAACAAATCCAAACAAAAGCATAATTATAATTATGAGTTGTAAGCCTTTGGAGTTAGATGTATTAGCTGAATTTTGTAGGCACCCCCTGCTAAGTAGTGCTATTAGTTCATATTTTAATCTCTTTGTTTGTCAAGTCAAAATTTAGCCCTCTCAAAAAAATATTATATATTTATGATAATCATCATTTATTTCACATAGAGGATCTCCCTAAAAGTATTACAAGTTCAAGCATTCCCCAAAAATTAAGATAAAAAAGTGTTTAAACTTGTCATATCTAAATCATTACAACATAAAATAGTAATTTAATATTGTCACAGACATTCCTCAGTCACATTGATGTCCCATTCAAACATTTTGTGCATGAAATTTGACTGATGCACCAGTTGCCATTAACTCTCGAACAGTGACTACATACCAATAGCTGTAATAAGCTTACAGGTATATGTGTCCTAGAATTGCAATAATTTGCCAGCCACCACAACTTAAACTTGCCATGTGGACATCGATAATGATATCCATGGACAATCATCCTAAACATGAATTCATTATTCAGTCAGAATTTCTTAAAGCCAATTGCATAACAATCTCAATCAAGAACATGATGTAGCAGTATCCAACAATCATCTACTACGCACAACCCTAAAGTGTTTCCATATCCTCTTCCATGCACAGTACAATATTAGATATCTTTCCAGCTGCAACTACGATAGCCCTCAACTGTGACTCTTTTCAGACAGCATTTTGATAAGCGGATCTAGTCAGCAGCATAGGTAACTAGGTATATGTATTTTCTTCAAAATTTTCTGTATCCTTTAAATGAATTGGAGCCAACTAAACTCTCAAAAGCTAATGTTTTGCAATGAAATCATATCACAAGAGCAAAGAAATTAACTCACTCTGCAATAAGAATGTGTAGAAAAGGAAGATTCTTTTAGTCTATGTTAAGAAGCATGGCTCTGTTGTTCTTCAGATAAGTCATTAGAGACACGAGTAGTTCTGCTATCTATGCTGCATTTGTAAGAAACTCAAATAAATTGGCATCAAAACCAAAAATCAGACACAACCTCTCTAGCATTAGCTTGGTTGTGTAAAGGCAAAAAGTTATAAGGATCATGAGAACAAATCTCTTAATATGCATAAATCTACATGTTCTTGTTTGTCTCACATCCTGAGCTTCCAACTGGAAAGTGGAAACTATATTGACATAAATATCTTTCTTGAGCATTTTTTGGGTTCAGATATTAAAGTTTAGATATACAGTCAGCTTTAATTTTCCAAGTTGACCGCCCAATTAAGTGATAGAGAAATGTAAATAAATAACCTTTGCATCCAAGTACATTCCAAATGATTCGCGATTTCATGCTCTCTCTCACCAAGTTCAGCCTCGCAGAAACATTCTGGATACTTTAGCCACAACATCTTCTTTCAAACACTCTCCAAGAAACTTCCTCTTTGTTATTTATCCATACAAACAAACAAACCAAAAGTACTTTCTTGAAGAGAATTCCTTCTATTTAAGTTGGATAAATTGCTTCACTCTGAAGCATCTAAAGTCATTGTTTAATCATATATCTTGGACACATGTATTTTCAATCTTACCTTGTAGAGATTTCCTTCTGTTTTCAAGGATGCAGATGAAGTAATCTACCAGAATTCATGTCCACACCTACACATCCACCCATTTCTAGTCATGTCTGCACCTGCATATCCACCCATTTCTAGTCATAGTGTTCTGCTACATTACATATTAACCAAGTAACCAAAACTACTCATTAGCAAAAAAAAGCCCTTCAGGATACAAACTTGTTGGAGGAGTCTTTAGATATTCTACAGAACTAAGTAACCTAACATAATATATATATATATANNTATATATATATATATATATATATATATCAGCGAGAGCTTTTTAAGAAGTGACAAAATCATGAGGTCAAAGATCAAATTAATTGAAAGAGTGTACTGTCTGAGGAAAAAATGCAATATAGGGTAGTAATAGGCAAGGAGAATGTAGGATTGAAAATTTGAAATAATTCATGGTTATAGATAAATTCATTTGTTAACCTAACCATGTAACAAATCTACAAAGTTGAGTTACTGCATCTGTCATAGTAAATTGTATACAATTGCTCAATACTTGCACAAAGTCCTAAGAACAAATAACACCTACCTATGTGACACAAGAAATAAATATATTCTTATAGGTGTAATGATAGTCTAACCTTCATTTGAAATGACACAATTTAAAAACAAGCTATCATCCAAAATCATCTTTTCTGATAAAGTGTTCATCTTAAATGAGTTGAATATCTAAAGAATGGAAGTTAAATCTATAACCTTGCCTTTATGAGAGAAAAATATACGATGTACTCATTTAACAAAAGCGGCCACATTGAATGTTTATAGAATTGAAGAAAAGAAGTACAAGGCAGCATAAGCAATCATTTGTGTAGTGAAATACAAACGTTGACTAATGTATAATCAACAAACTCAAGGCATTTAATACTGCAAATTAAACTCACACAAACCCTGCAATGCTTCATGTACACTACAACAACATATATGGGAGAGTGATCTGCTTGATGATTCAACTTCACTCTTTCTCACAAAATTTTAGATTGCACAACTTGTGCAAGCTTGCATCTTGTCCAAGCGTTCAGTTGTACAGCCTGTCCTGGGGCGAGCTTATAAAATGACTAAACTTGATAGGATCAAATTTAAACCCATGGCTACTCACTTCACTTTTTGTCGAAGATCATGCTCCACAAGATGAAATCCTAATGTCGAAGACTTCGATGAATATATGATTTGCATGACCAAATTTTGTATTTTTCTTTTTGAGTAAAAGGTGCCCGATCCAATGAGCTTCGTTCTTCTAATGCATAGCAACCAAGGCATTGTTCATGAACACTCTCCATCCATCTATTTTCTGATAAAAAATAGTAGACTTGCTTGCTTCACATGATTCGACCAATACGGAAATCCAATTGCAGGGAGGGCATTCGGCACGAGTCTATCATATTCAATCACATCGCTCCCGAAAGCCAAAGGCAATGGCAGAAAGTCCAACTGATCACATTTCTCGAATCAATGACATGAAGGCAGTGATCAACAGACATGTTCTCCACTACATAGTGACGAAACGCAACAAAACAGCGCATCTCCTTTCCGTTTCGATGACGACAGAAGGGCAGCATCGCCGATCCGGCGTCATTCTCTTATGTTTGCATTCACCAAGCACACCTTTAGCATCCCCGTCGTCCTCCTCTCGAAGCGCGCGGACATTTCGTCGAACAGGCGACGGGCGTCGCACCGGGCACGGCAATTGTGAACGAATTGGATATGAAAAAAATGCAGCAGAAGGCGGCGGCAGCGGTGCAAAGAGATGGAATACGATTCGAATGGAAGTAGAGACGTCTAATAGTTGGGTGCAGAAGTGGACTCGGGTCGCGCTTAATCGTTCTGGAACGGTGAACTCGTGTTCGACCGGTGATCTTTTTTTTGCCAAATGTTTTGTTGACGATAATTAAAAGAGGCAAATTTATAAGCGTAAATCATAAATAAATAATTAAAGTGCATTTTAGTCAATAATGAGATTGTGTCTAGAGATACAAAATTTAACTTCAATTTATAGAATTGATGAAGATATATTTTTATTTCATGCTCTCAACCATCAGAATCACACTTAGGTTCTGTTTGGATTATTAGAATTTTTTCAAAAAAATGATAAAACCATTGGAAGTTACTTTTGAAAAAGTAAGCATCATATTTTAATACAAAAAAAATATTTAAATAAAAAATGATGGTGTCATGTGATACGTGATTTGGTTCATTAATTTAAAAATTGATAATCATTTTTTTTAATAATGTGATCCATTGAATAAAATTTAATCATTAATTTTTAAATCAAATGGATCTGATCACGTACCGCACATTTTATTAAACTCGTTTAAATATATGTTTGGATGTTGTGCACAATGATAAGCACCAAGCCAAAACATTTGACAAAAGCCAAAAGAAAAAAAAATGAAGAAAAACGGATGGTAAACTAGCTAATTTTTTTTACTAGGTATGGGAATGAATATTTAATATTTTTAGTAATTATTTATGTTATCCAAAAACCAATTTGAAAAAAAAATCCAACAAAGCAAAATAAAATATCATTTTGGATAATTACTTAGATTTTACTGCGGATTCAAGCATGGCCATAATGTTGGTATATTAAGATCGAAGAAAATTACATAGGAGAAAAAAATGGTTCACTCTTAAAATAAGAATGTAAATACAAAGTATATATAATTTTATGTATTAAAAAATTAAAATTTGCTCAACATTCTTACAAAATATTTAATACTTAGTAGGTACATTAATTTTTTTCTGTATATATAGTTAAATGTAATTATTAATAATTTTACTTTAAAACTTGATTATGTTTGTAGCAATAATTTTTAAACCAAATTATCAGAATCTTTATTGTGTCGTACCCGTAATACTTTCTAAATTTGTATTTCTACAATTATAATATTCGATATCAAACTTATTGTTTTGAAAGAAATTAACAAATTCAATTGGTCATTGTATTTGTTTAAAAAATTGTATGAGTAAATAGATTCATACATCCTAAAAGTTAGAAGAAGCACACGATTTGATCCAAGATGAAGTAAATGTCTATCCAACTTTGCCTTCTAACTTAGCCCATGAATAAAATTCCAAACCCTTGGAGTATGGTTTTTTATTTGAAAAAATTGCACAGAAAAATAACAACTTTTATATTTATTGTAAATATAATCTAAAATATTATTTGTTGTATGAAAAAATTATCGTATTTAACATAAATTTTGTTTATTGAATAAAAAGCACTAACTTTCAATATTGTCTCATATCTAATCTCATAATATATTTTTTAAAAAATAAATATGATATAATAAACTCATCGGAGAAGTAAATATTATATATGTAATATTATTTATACCTAACATATCAAAGGAATAGAAAATATTATAATTTTGTGTATTCTATAGTTTTATTTGAGTAATCAATAATAATCAATCATAGTTATATTGATACAAAATTAATTGTTAAATAAATAATAAAATAGTGATCGTTGATATAAATTTATGAATGATTTTATTAGTAATGAGCTTATTCAAAGGAAAAGATAAATTATTATATATCTATTTTCGTATACATTATATATAATGTGTCATTTAGCAATATAAATTTACCATATCAAACTTAGTAATTATCATAAAAAAGATATTATGAGGTTCGATACGAGAGAACATTGAAAATTGAGTACTTGCATCCAACACATTTATATATTTTAGAGTTATTTCCTTTTGCACTCCTTAATTATAGCTTATTTTTGTAGTTAATTTTGAATTATAAATTTATATTCTTTGATCCCTAAATTTGTTTGCATTTGATAAAAGAAGTCATTTTATCTATCATCGTTAAGTTTTATGCTAAATATAATTTATTTTATTTATTAAATTATCTTTCTACCCTCAATTAGTTTCACTTAATACTTTCTCTTCCTTTTCTTCTCCCTTGATCTCTCCTTGCATCTCATCCCTCCTCCCACTTTTGTTGCCGCTGCTGGTCTGCGCGAGACGACCTCAGGGGAGCTCACCTCGCGCAAAGGCCGCACACAGGAAACGTCTAAACTTGCCGACGCGATGGTTGTCCGCGAGAAAAAGGGGAGGATTTTTTTTTAAAATTTTTAATTTTCGAGGATAAAAATGATATTTAATAAATCAAATGAATTAAATTAATGATAAACTGAGCAGATGATAATGAATGTACTGATGTGTTCGACTGAAAAAATATGAACATATTTTTGCCTGATTTTATTGTTCAAAGTTATATTTGATTTTGCGCAATAATTTGAGAGATATTTAAAAAAATAAATCAATAATTGATTTCATGCAAGTTCAAAATGTGTTCAATTCCATCAAGTGTCGGCAACATTATAAAAGTTTGTACGAAGTCAATCATTGGAGTGACGAGTTTCGATCTATTTTTAGTAAAACTTCATACGATGATTTTTGGAGCCTCCTCATCGTTCTTCGATAATTCAATGAGCTCGTTCTAGCTCCTACACTATAAGAAAATTGCGATTTTCTGACCGAAATTTCTGAGAGAATTAATTCCCTCATAAATACTTAGTGATATTTCTGAGGGAATAATCACCCCTAAAAAATTCTGACGGGTAAAAACACCCGTCAGAATTTCTGAGGGGGATAAAAACCCGTCAGAAATTTTCTGACGGGCAAAAAAACTCGTCAGAAACAATCNTATATTAATTTATTACTTTATGTATTATTTGATATATGTTAGTTTTAAATTTTATTCATATTAATTTAATTGTGAAATTGATTGTTAGAATATTGCTTAGTTATTAATTTTATTTATATTATAGTTTAATTATTTGCTTATGTATTAATTGTCAATATGTTTGAATATTGCTTAGTTATTTAATTTTAAATAAGTTAATTTGCTTGCTTATTTACTTTTTATAATTTAATTGTTTGCTAATTGCGGGAGTATAATTAATTATTCGAATATTGCTTAGTTATTTAATTTTATATTAATTTATTACTTTATGTATTATTTGTGAAATTCTTTGAGTATTGTTGTATTAATTTAGGAGTTATAAAATTAAATAACTAAGTCAATCATTGGAGTGACGAGTTTCGATCTATTTTTAGTAAAACTTCATACGATGATTTTTGGAGCCTCCTCATCATTCTTCGATAATTCAATGAGCTCGTTCTAGCTCCTATACTTTATTCGAAGATATTAGTTTATAAGATTCAAAATTATTTTTAAGATTATTATTTCTTAGAGAAGAAATTTTATATCTAAATATCTAATGTTATTTATAATAGAAGACTTATTGCTTGTTCTCACCATTTTTCCACTACTTTTGAGAGATTTTTTATGTGTACGTTTTTTATATGATTTAAGTATCTATACTATTATCATCATCTCATTTAAATTTATGCATTAAAAAGATATAATTTTGTAAATATCCGTCAATATTTTTCCAATAATTGATGTGCCTATTGGGATGTATATATGCCAAAGGCACATAAATGATGCATTGAATATTCCGCGTCACCATATGGGTAACATACTCAGTCTTTAATTAACGTGAAAATATGACTGTGAGGTTGGGGAAATATACCCGAAGTTTGCCTAAGGACATTTAAAGGATCAATAAATCCACCTTATTTTCTATGTTATTACATGTAAATATTTACTTTACAAATTATGCTTTCCATATGCAAGACGGAGAACAATTTTTTGCGGGCTAAATAATGAATGTGTTGTAAACATAAATATTAAAGTCTGGTAAATAACTTTTTTTATCCACGCATCTTTAGCAAATAGTAATTTTCCACACCACAATATACCGATTTTTGAAATTTCATATGTAAAACGTATTAATTAGTTCGTTTTTTTTATGCAACTTTGTTTTCCGATATTTTTGTGTAAAAACCTATTTTTTTATTAATATTTTTACTTAAACATGTAACTCTCTCTCTCTCTCTTTAATCAATTTTTAGTATTTTGAATGCTTATTATTTTTTATCGCTGATGTATAATCACATTTTAATGTGTGTTTTGTATTTTCTTATTATAAAAGGATGCTCCTAAGCTGGTACAAGAAGAGAGAAAAATAAGTTGAAAATAAAAGGTTATATAAGTCCTACTAAATAAACTAAATCTAAAACTACTTAGTCCATTATTGTGATTTTTTTCTTTTCGATGTCGACTCACATATTTCATAATTGAATTGTTCAGATATTATCTCCAAAGATGTCGAAAACATATTATTTTTAATTATGTTTTTCAAGACTTGCATCAACGTTAGGTGGCGAGTGAGTTAGACTTAAAAGCAGAAGGGCAGGCTGAGAATGTTGAGATGAGTTGATAATGTTATATGATGAATGCATTCATACTAGAAAAAAGATCATGAGATCTTCTACATAATCATTAGTCCTCACACCTCAAAGACCGCTTGAGTATTAAAGAGGACGGAATCAGGATGAAATTGGAAGGGGCCAAAGTATATTTTTTTTTTATTTCTAATAACATAGTTATAACAAAATATTTATGCCATTTAATATTCATAAAAAGCACATCAATTTTTGATATGGAGAAAATTATTTAGAAGAAAATTTCAACATTTTTTTGTAAACAAGTAAAAAGGAATTGATTATGAAGCTACTTTAGTTTTATTGTGTCTCGT
This sequence comes from Pontederia paniculata, assembly GCA_001647135.1. Classification (NCBI taxonomy): domain Eukaryota; kingdom Viridiplantae; phylum Streptophyta; class Magnoliopsida; order Commelinales; family Pontederiaceae; genus Pontederia; species Pontederia paniculata. Next base: position 887 of record LTAE01001714.1, on the reverse strand, counting down.
CTATATATAGTGGTAAAAACTAAAGAGTTAAGTTTAATCATCATTCCATATACAAAATAATTAAAGAAGTTTTTTGTCTTACTTCTACCAATCGTAAACATAAAAATTGGAATATATAATTAGAGCTAAAAATCAACTAGATACTCAAAAAAAATCTTTAATTACAATTTTAAATAAGATTATCATAATAAATTATATAGATCAATATTTTTTTAATAACTAAAGTATTGTAATTTTTAATCAATAAATAAAATTAATTAAAAAGAGAAAATAATTAATAACTGAAACTAATTAAAATGTATTAAGTACACATTTTATTTTAGTCGTATTAAACAAATAGAAGTCAAAACCCAAGAAACTGCATGAATAATACATATCAAATTAAATAAGATATGGACACTCGTAACTTGATAATAATCATCATACTTAAATGAAAGTTAAATTATTGTGATATCATCATGTTTTTTAACAACATTTTTCATATATTTAAAAGGGTCAATATATTATTAATTCTTAAATTAAACTAATATTCAAATAAGATTAAATGTGACACAAATCCTAGCTTGCTGGTGGGTCCGTCCGTGCGTATCAATATTCCAATTTAGACTGGAATCGCAACATCTTTGGTAACATCCACCACCGGAAGCGTCGTCTATTAGCAAGATTAGGAGGCATCCAAACTAAGCTGGCGGATCAACCAAACCAACACCTAAGGCTTCTTGAACAGGAGCTAACGACAGAATTGGAGCAAACCCTCGAGCAAGAAGAAACATTATGGTATCAAAAATCAAGATGCAACTGGGTCAAGCTAGGAGATCGCAATACAAAGTATTTCCACACACAAGCTATCATCAAAAGAAAGAGCATCAAACTGGAAGCCCTTAAAC